>SNQJ01S0009837.1:112091-145370 GCA_010110895.2 Picea sitchensis
TACACGGTATTCGTGGTCAACAATGGAATTCCGAGCGTGGCCAAATGGATTCATTTGTCTTAACGAAGATATTTAGAGAACCTTATTTAAATTATATTTGTTGTCAGATAGTCCGTAAGGAAACAATCAAGCAAGAAGTCGCACTAAATAGAGATCGTTTGAACTGTTCTTTTTATAATAAAAGAAGTGAGGTAAGCACCGATGCTGTTTTTCAAAAATGCTTTTAATAAGTTTGATATTTCAACGTTTAGACGTTTTGAAATGGTTTTTCTAATTTAAATATTTATTTTTATATGGTAAAAGTTCTCTTATAAATGATATTTATTTCAATATTATTTTTAATAATAAATGTTTAAAAATAAATTTCATTACCATTTAATAATAATAAATACTTTTAAAAATAAATATATGTATAATCTAAAAATATAATGGTAAGATGGCCTCTCCTTTTTTAACATAAATACAAAATTTAAACATAATTTTTTTTATTGAAATATGAAACATTTTGATAAAGTGGGAAAAGGAGATTTTTTTTTTTTTAATATAAATACAAATTTTAAACATAATTTTTTTTATTGAAATATGAGACATTTTGATAAAGTAGGAAAGGAAGATTGTTTTTTTTTTTTTTTAAGATTTAGAAGAATCAATAAATAGTCATGGGTTTTGTACCAAAGATTTAATTAGAAAGTTTATGGGTAGTTGAAACTTTACATATATTTTTTTAGATGAAAATCCCAAACAATTGAAAAAAGTCTATAATTTTTACTTTTTAGATATTTTCGAACAATCATCCTTGTAATATGACTATGACTATGCAAATTTTAATGAAATTATAACTTTTCATTATTTAAATTGTTTTTTGAATGAATAAATAAATAATTATTAATCCAATTTTAAGTAAATTTAATGAAAAAAATATATTAAACAAATATAAAAATAAATATTTAAAATACTCTAAGTAAAATTCTTTCCCCTAAATAAAATAAAATATAAATTGTTTACTATTTACAAAACATCATGCATCTATTTAAGTGCCATGCTAGTTGAAAACACCTATTCCAAATAATCATTGTAATTGCTAGCTATAATGACTTTAATAAATTTGCCATTGTCACTAGAGAGGTTTGGACATTGATTTAGAAAATTTGAAAGAACAATGACTAAAGATTAATCTATTCTCTATGATAACAAAATGTTTTGAGCTTAGTGATGTAGTGGGATTATTCCATTGAAAGAACATTGGCTTAAAGATTATGATAAAAAAATGTTTTGAATTTAGAGATGCTGAGAGATTACTTTTTCATTTGTAATTTAAATTAAAAAAAAAAATCAATTTTATTTTATTTTTATTTTTATAAGTTATTATAATATTAATCAATTATAAAGAATATATCATAATAATTAAATAATTAAGTATTTGAAATTAAACTATAATATAATTTTATAAATCTATTTTTTTAAACTCCATTACATTCAACAAAACTATGCTTTGAAATTTCTTACCCCTTCACTCATCCATAAACCTCCTCTTTTACAAAAGCTAAAAGCATCCCCTATCACTTATCCATATACCCCCTCTATCAAGCAACCTATCCATATACCCCCTTCTATCAAGCAACCAAGTGTTATAACTCCAAACCTTTGAAATTTTGGAGTTTGAACCACCAACCATCCAAATTTCCATATGATGTAAAACTTTAAGTTCACTTATATTACCTTAATAAAAATGCATTACATCTTTGTTCTTTCCTCCATGATTGTAGATTTGATTTTTGCAAGTTTTTCTATGATAACAACTTTTTCTTGACTCTTCTACTAATCCCTACAATGATCACAATGACACCTAATTGTTTAGGTGATAATAACATGCTTTCATCTTACATCTGCACCTTGATGGCATACTTCAAACATTAGAAATTGTAGTTCTCCTAGATTTAATTTGAAGAGATAGAATTGGGCTTACCATGTAGTAAACAACCATTTTCACAAAAATGTTTCATGGTAACTTCTTTAGTGAGAACTATGAGAGACTGTCTCCTAGTTAGTAGCAATAGTTATATAAACATTTGTAGCAACATAAAATCTAAAAAAATATGGTGGAAGCAATATCTAAACTACTTAAGTGAATAAAATGTGTATGATAAGAAGTAGTTTGAATGATTTAAGTTTTTTTCTATTTAGAATAACATCATGGGAATACGAAAATAAAATTATTGATTCAATCGAATTTTTGTTGTTGTTTAAAATCCATTTTTAAATGCATAAATAAATTCAATACCCTAAAAAAATCTATAGATCACACAAATAATGCAGATTTAAATCTGCAATTCAAACAATTTCTAACTGAATTTCAAATAAAAATAGTCCAAAAATATAACAAAAAAATAAGCAAAAACCTAAACAGCTTAAACTATTTAAACTACTTCCATCCATGATGTCTCATATCCATTTTATATGTAATTAATGTTCATGCTCTATGAAATATATTAAAGAGTAGACAAACTTAATATTTTTCTAGAGTTTTATTAAAAGTTCTAATCTTATTTTATTAATAAAAACACTTTGACCAAAATTTTTTAGCTGACATAAAAAATAATAATTAAAATTCATAAAATACAAAAAACTGAGGTGAAACTTTACCGAACCGCAAAAAATCAAGAACTATACACCTAATCATCGAGATTCGATCTATGACAGATTTTGTCGGACCAAGACGCTTCCCAATTGCCTACGCGTGAGGTCACGCAAGTTTGAATTCAAGTTTCAATAGCCTAACTGTGAACGCCATTACTCAGATATTTCGCAATGCCTTGGGAAAACATAGTCGAAACTCGCAGTGGAAGCGCCTGGAACATTCCGCCCAACACAGCACACAAGTATTTTTCTGTGTCTAATTTTCTTGGTATGTTTCCCAACGCTGTTATTTATAATTCGCGGGAGCAATCACTTATTTGTCTTCTCTTTTCTGTCTTTTCCTGCCCACACAAACTAAAAATGTCGATTAAATGTCATAAATCGACAGAAGTTTTCTTTCTCTTGGTATTAAGATTTAGCTGGTCGAAATGGTTACTTTCATAAATCGGTAGAATCTTTCACAAACTATTGAGATTTAGCGAGTCAATTCGTAGTTGCAGATTTTCTACGCATCGGTTGGAAAAATGATGGAAATTGAGAACCATGATATGTCATAGAATAAAATTTTAAATAAATTTTCATAAAAAAAATATTTTCTTTTATTTAAATTAGTCTTAGTTTTTGGTTCCTTGGTAGATTTTTAATTTTGTTTTATTTAGATTAGTCTTAGTTTTTGGTTCCTTGGTAGATTTTTAATTTTGTTTTATTTAGATTAGTCTTAGTTTTTGGTTACTTTGTAAAAAAAATATTTTGTTTTAATTCAAAATATTTTTATTGTTTTTTGGAATATTGTATATTTTTTTTTTTTTTTATATATATTTTTCATTTTATTAGGTTTAATAGGGGGTAGGGTATGTATACCTCGGTAAAGTCGAAATCGATGGGTAGAGGGGGTCCCTTGTCCCACAAACAAGTGGGTCTCATACACCAATTTGGTGTGACTTGGCCGTGACCTTAAAAATAGATTATTATTATTATTATTAGTTTGTTATTGCTATTTGTAAATAAATTATTATTTTAGGAATTTGTAAATATATATTTTTATGAATTAACTTTAGATCTATATATAATAACCTTATTGTGATATGGTGACAGGGCGGGTGTAATCGTTAACCCTGCAACCACCATAACATAAACTAATATGCAGTGGAAAATAATACAAAAACAAATCACACATAAAACTCGGGGATTTACGTGGTTCGCCCAACTTTGAGCTAGGTTCACGAAGCAGGGTATCGGTTTTTCTTATAGTTCATAATATGGAGAGTTACAATAGGCTCACACTATACATCTCACTGTATACATTATTTATAGTCTTCCTCTCACAATTTCAAGGAACTGAATTCATTAATTACAAACCACTCTAATTCTATTTACGGTTGTTTGTTTCCACAACAACCAGATTCTAGGAATTGATCCATATCGTTGCACAAGATGTGGAAGAATCACTGTCACCTAATCGCTAAGTTGTTTTCACCGTTTAATAATCTCCACCTTGACAACAATTAACCTGATACCTTTCTCCTTCTTTTGTTCATCACCTTTTCTACAAGCCAAGAGAAGCCAAGCACCATCGTAGCTTCTCTAAAAGTATTGGTTTTGTAAACATGTTTGCGTAGTTCTCTTTTGTATGAACCTTTTCAAGAGAAACTCCACCTTCATCGATGACCTGTCTTACAAAATGGTACTTAATAGGAATATGTTTAGTTTTATTGTGGTAGGTTGGATTCTTGGCCAAGTGAATAACACTTTGACTATCACAAAGTAGTTTTACTTTGTCTTGCATCCTTCCAAACTCACCAAACAAACCTTTTAACCAAACTGTCTCTTTCCAAGCATGTGAAGCAACTATGTATTATGCTTCTGTAGTGGATAAAGAAACAATGCTCTATAGCTTTGACATCCAACTAATAGCTCCACCTGCAAGAGTAAAGACATATCCTGAAGTTAACCTCATTTTGTCCAAATCACATGCAAAATCAGAATCAACATATCCACAAACTAACTCACAACCACCGTTATAGGTGATACAGTAATCACTTGTGCCCCTTAGATACCAAAGCACCCATTTCACTGCTGCCCAGTTCTCTTTACCTGGATTTTCCATATATCTACTGACAACCCCAACTGCATGTGAAATGTCTAGTCTTGTACTAACCATCGCATACATTAAACTTCCTACTACATTAACATACGATATTCGAGACATATTTTCCTTTTCTTCGCTTGTACGAGGACATAAACTTGAAGAAAGCTTAAAATGGGAAGCAAAATGTACAAAAACTAGTTTCACATTGTTCATACCAAACCTCAAAAGTATTTTCTCGACATACTTCTGTTGTGACAACAAAAGCTTACTATTCCTTCTGTCTCTGAATATATCCATGCCCAAAATCTGCTTTGTTTCTCCTAGATCTTTCATATCAAACGTCCTAGCCATTTGAGCCTTTAACTTGTTGATCTCAGTTATGCTTTTGCTTGCTAAAAGCATATCGTCAACATACAATACTAAGTTAATGAATATGTCATTATTCAATTTCTTAAAGTAAACAAAATGATCATACTCACTCCTTTTATAATTCTGGCTCATCATAAAAGAATCAAATTTCTTGTACCATTGTCTGGGCGACTGCCTCAGACCATACAATGATTTCTTGAGCCTGCAAACAAATTTCTTGTTGTGATTATGAACGAACTCTTCAGGTTGTTCCATGTAAATATCCTCATCCAAATCTCCATGTAAGAAAGCAGTCTTAACATCTAGTTGCTCCAACTCCAAATCAAGTAATGCAACCAATGCTAACATACTTCGAATTGAAACGATTTTAACAACTAGTGAAAAAATATCATGAAAGTCAATACCTTCTTTATGAGAATATCCTTTTACAACCAGCCTTGCTTTGTACCTTTCTAACTTATCAACACCCTTCTTCATCTTGTAGACCCACTTGCAACCTACAGTGTTCCTGTCTCTTGGAAGTTCTACCAGGTTCCATGTAGCATTCTTCGCTAAAGCATTCATTGATTCTTTCCATTTTTCATTGTTAGAACCCTCCACAGCTTCCTGATAGCACGAAGTTTCATCATCATTAGTACTTAAATAAACTGATGAAACAAAAGAATCATACCTTCTTGGAGGAATTGTGACCCGCGTAGACCTCCTTAGGGAAGTTTGTGGCTCATCCACAATCTGTTGATTGTCATCATCATCCATATTTTCCTCTGCAAGAACCTCTTCATGAACTTCTTCAAAAACTTGTTCATGTTCACTTTCATCCGTAGTTGAACGAGTTTCAATCTAAATCTGTTGATATTTCGGTACTTCTACCCATTTTATTTGACCATCTACATCTGATTTGATGAGTGATGATTCATAAAATATTACATCTCTGTTAATGGTGATCTTGTGGGCAGTAGGATCCCACAACCTATACCCCTTAATACCATCACCATATCCAACAAAGATAAGCCTTTTTTTTTTTTTTGGATCTAATTTAGAACATTGATATTTCAGAATTAAAGCATAGGCTTCACAACCAAAAACTTTAAGATTAGAATAATTACAAGGGTGACCTTTCCATACCTCTTCAGGAATCTTGCACTCAATTGTTGTTGATGGTGATCAATTCACCATATAACAAGCTATAGTTACTGCTTATGCCCACAATTCCTGCTATAAGTTGGCATTACTTAACATACTCCTTGCTCTCTCTAGAAGAGTCATGTTCATGCATTCAACAAATCCGTTTTGCCGAGGAGTATATGTAGTGGGTTTATGCCTATCAATACCAAACTCCTTGCAATAGTTCTCAAATTCCATTGATGTAAATTCACCACCATTATTAGTTCTTAAACATTTAATGGACCTACCAGTGCTCTTTTCCACTAAAGCTTTAAACTGCTTGAAAACTGTAAATACATCAACCTTTCGCTTCAACATATAGATCCACACCTTCCTAGAGAAATGATCTATAAAAGTAACAAAGTATGATGATCCTCCATACGAAATAGTAGAGGATGGTTCCCAAACATCAGAATGGATATAGTCAAGGATTCCTTTACTGGTGTGTCTTCTGGTTTTAAATTTCTGCCTATTCTGTTTTCCATAAATGCAGTGCTTGCAGAAATCTAACTTTAAAGACTTTAGACTAGGAAGCAACTTGCGATCAGATAATACCTTCAATTCTCTTTCGCTCATATGGCCCAACCGTTGATGCCACAGTCAAACAAAATCACTGTCATTCTCAGATACAGTTGTCACGTGATATGACTCGATTCTTCCTTCTAACAGAAACAAGTTTCCAACCTTCTTTGCCTTCTTGAACAGTAAGGTTCCTTTGTAGACCTTCATAACTCCACCTTGAACAATAATTTTATATCCTCTAGTGTCCAAGACTCCCAAAGAGATTAGGTTCTTCCTTAGCTCAAGTACATGTCTCACATTAGTTAGTATCTTAACAGATCCATCAAACATCTTAATTCGAATGCTACCAATTCCCACAAATTTACATGATATATCATTTCTCATGTAAAAAATTCCATCATCTATAGATTGGTAAGTAATAAACAAGTGTCTACGAAGACACATGTGATTTGAAGCACCGGAATCTAATAACCACTGTTGATCATAACGTGAAACAATACCAATTGTTAAAACTTCATCAATCATACCTGAACTTGTTGTTGAACTTGTTTCGGTTGTGTTTGCTTCCTTCGTCTCTTTTGGAGGTCTTCTTTGGAGGCTTGTTGTCGCTTCCAACAATCCTTCTTCAGGTGTCTAGATTTGCCACAAAACCATCTCTTAAGCTTTCTCTTCCTTCCCTTCGACTTTGACCGAGAGAAATCCCTCTGAACATGTCCTCTTTCCTCAGGCCTTCCTCTGACCAGCATCGCCTCAGATGTAGAGGTTTCTAAATTGGATTTATTACTTGTTTCCTTAGATAGTAAAGCTCCAACAATAACATCATACTCAATAATTTCTGTTGAAATGAAACTAATAGAGGTAAAAAAATGATCCCATGACTCGGGCAAAGAACATAATAATGTAATCGCCTTATCTTCAGATTCGAATTTTACTCCCATGCTAGTCAATTGGACTAAACGAGTATTAAAAATATTTAAATGATCATCTATTTTCGTACCTTCCTTCATGCACAAACTGTACAATTGTCTTTTCAAGAAGATCCTGGTTGTCAAGGATTTCATCATTTACAAGCTTTCCATCTTTGTCCACAAACCGACTGTTGTCTTCTCCATAACAATGTTGAACAGAACATCATCGACCAAACACAGATGTATGGCACTCAATTCTCTTGCATCGATCTCTTCCCACTCTTCATATGAAATGGTCATGGGTTTCTTTGAATTTTCCAAAAGTGCCTTCACCACGCCTTGTTGCACGAGAAAATCATGCATCTTGACCTTCCAGATCTCAAAATTGTTTTTTCCATTGAACTTCTCGATTTCAAACTTAACACTCTGAGTTTTCGTCATTAGCAGAAGAAAAAACTCAAAAAACCACTGCTTATACAACCAAGCCCCTTTTATATGAAAAATAACCTCATGCTTAAATATTGAACCCAAAACTAATGGTGAAAAGGTTTTAAAAATATTTAAAAAATATTTTATACCTTGATAAATCCTTTTACCAAATCCACAGAAGTTCAACTCTTTAAAAAAATATTTAATATCTCTTATGCACAAAATATTCGCACCATACCATTCAACCATTCAACCATTCAACCATTAAAATATTCATACCATTCAACCTTTCAACCATTCACACCTTTTAAAAAACATGCAAATTTTGTATCGATGCTCTCTTCCTGCAGTTAGACCGACGTTGTTTTTTAAAACACGAATTTCATAAGAGAAGTACTAAATCGATGCTCCCATCATGCAGAGACCCCAACGTTGACCTTGGAAGTAGTGCTCCCTTCAAGTATCTCAACTCAGCTTCAATGCAATCGACGCAACAATGATCTTCAGTGCAACAATGAGCTTCAACGCAATCGATATCAACACAACGATAACTCGGTGATTTCAACGCATCGATGATCTTCAATGCAACGACAACTCAATGATTTCAACGCATCAATGATATTCAACGCAATCTCTCTGATACCATTTGTTAACCCTGCAACCACCATAACATAAACTAATATGCAACGGAAAATAATACATAAACATATCACACATAAAACTTGAGGATTTACGTGGTTCGCCCAACTTCGGGCTACGTCCACCAAGAAGCGTATCAGTTTTTCTTATTGTTCATAATATGGAGAGTTACAAAAGGCTCACACTATACATCTCACTGTATACATTATTTATAGTCTTCCTCTCACAATTTCAAGGAACTGAATTCATTAGTTACAAACCACTCTAATTCTATTTACAGTTGTTTATTTCAACAACATCCAGATTCTAGGAATTGATCCATATCGTTGCACAAGATGTGGAAGAATGACCGTCACCTAAGCACTGAGTTGTTGTCACTGTTTAACAATCTCCACCTTGACAACAATAATCCAGTCCATAGATCAAAAGGTGAGTGCGCATATTAAAAACGAATGAAGTTTAATTAAAGTAAAATCACTTTCCATTTTTCGAAAACTGTCGGTGTAAGTAAGTAATTATGTTTTATATTTAATTTTATTTTATAATCTCTTTTTTTTTCTTAATCACCTTTAGTTTTAAATAAGAAAAATATCGAAAAAAGGTCTTTTGTATTTATTTTATCATTGGTGTTTGACTGTCAGTGTTACAAGCACGAGAATCTTCGTTAGATAACAATATTTAATTAAAATATCATTGACAAAATGAAGGGTTTCTATGAGTCAACTTCCTCAGTAAGAGCTAAAAGCGTTTTTTTCCTTTTTCCTATTAGCAAAAATGCCAAAATTATCAATCTCAAACGAGCCAGAAACCCTATTAAACATAGAGACCTTTCTAGAAGACAGAGATTCCCAGAATTTTTATCCTAAAGTTTCTTCCGATCTATATGAGTTGCAAAATCTGTCCCAAGCTAGGTATACGAAATTGAATGACTCTTTTAATGTTCAGGGTTCGAACCTGGCTCAATTTCTTGTTCCACAAGTTTATAATTTCCCAGAATTCGTACACCGGTGTGCACAAAGATACATTGCATCCACAAGAAGCCTAGTAAACAAGAATGAAACTTTATTATTTGATATTAGGGCTGAGTCTATTTCTTGGATGCTTAGGGTTTCATAATTCAACGATGGTCAAGCTATGAATGAAGAAACCCTAGCAGTTAGTTTTAATCAGTTAAGTGTCCAAGAATGTCAATCTTTTGTTCAAACTTTGATGAAAGACAATACTGGTATCTCTCATGATATAAATACCTACAAAACCAGTATGCTTACACCGAATGTACATGAAGTCATTTGTATGATATTCTCAATTTTGGGTTATGACTCTGATAGAACTATTGACACTGCTATTTTAGGATTTCTGAGAGAAATTTTCTTTCCTACCACACGAATAATAGCCAAATTTTGTATTTCACGGTTTATTTCAAAATCTATTCATGAATAACATAATCATTTTCCTTTAAAGAGATATTTTTTGTTTCCAGACGTATTTGGTTTACTTGCTCCTTTTTCAGAGAAAGAGTGACTTTTATAGTTTATACCTAGAGATTGAAAATGAAGTTGGAGAGCTTGCCTCAGTCATTCATTGGAACCCCCTAGTCAGAAGTAAACCTCAAAATGTGGGTTTTTTTGTTTATGTAAATTCATTCATGTCTATAGTTTATACTATTTTTCATGAGCAGAGTCCCCCCAGAATTTTCCCAAAGATTAAAAAATTGTTGCATGAATCTTTAGAGACTCGGTTAGGAGACTGATTCCTTTTCAAAGAACATACAGAGATAAGAATGTATGGTGCAGAGGTTAAACATTTTAAACTTCCAAGTTTATTAGCCATGAGAGTTTTTTCTTTAGAATTCATAAGGCAAAATGTTAATGTTGATGAGGTTCATTTTACTCCCAGAAGAAATAAGACTAACTTTAACCCCAAAAGGGAGATTGGACCTTTTATTGTGCATAGCAGATCAACGTTGCAGGTGTTGGAAACAATGTTACAAGAATTGAGACTTGAACAAGTAACAACTTGGAAATATGACCCTTTAGGGGTTATTAATAACAGAAGACTAGAGCTTGATATTTCAACATATAAGCATCAAAGAAAACATGATCTTCAACATATTATAAATCTGGATACTTGGGAGGAAATACATAATTTTCTTTAGGGATCGATAAAAAAAGAGACTGAATCAACTCAAGAAGTAGATATTTACACACCTCTACAACAAGAAAAGGCATTGAAAATGAGTCATAATTGGGAACTTCAAGATGAATTGGAAACAAAAAAAGGGCAATCAAGCAAGAAATCTAGAATTGAAGAGATCATAGATGATGGTTGAGAGGAAGAAGTTCAACCCGAGACAAGAAAATTGACAAAGATTCAAAAGAAGTTGTTTACTCAATAGACACTCTTCCATCGATATTCATGAAGCCACTAGGATAAGGGTCTACATGTATCAAGCCACACAGTGCATTTACCAAATATGACGATATGAAAGACAAGAATGAACAAATTAAAAAGATTTGGAGCCAAAAGCTAAATCAAGGTTCTCTAGATACAAGATTGTTATCTGGAATCGACTTTAAAAAAGGAAGGTTGAATTTGGCAATATTATAATCATTTGGTCCAAGCATTCAAGGACATGACAATTATAAGGCATTTAACTTTTTTAAAAATCTTGATGACATTCCCTTAACAGACAAAATGGTCCTACATAATTAGACAAGGGAAATGGTCAATACAAATATTTTGAAGACTACCCTTATCTTATAAAGATTGCAAAAAATAAATAATCAACTTAAACAATAGTTGAGGTAGGAGAAAATAAGTTCAAGAGTGAAGCATATGAGAATAAATGATTTAGAGAAAAAGTTAGTTAAAATAAGAGATGATGCTACAAATGAAGAACCTATTCAAAAGCTGGCAAGTGACAAAGATACTGAAATTTCTATTTTAAAAAAGCGATTAAAGTTGTCTGATGTGGTTCATGTACAAACCCCTAAGATTTTGGCCATTCAAAAGGAAAAGGAAAAATTGATTGAAGTCATATCAAAGATAAATGAACAAATTTTCTCTCTACAACAACAAATACAAGTACTAAAACAAGGAATACACTCATCATCTTCAGATGGCACATTTGAAAGGAGTTCAGAGGAATTAGCCAGGGAATTAACTGATCTAAATTATAAAGAAATTCAACTAGATGAATCAAGAAGGACAGTTTCAACTTATGAAAATGAGATCAATATTTTGAAAGAGCATATTGGGGAAAATTAAAGACAACTCAAAGACATACAAGGATAAAAATAAAAATTGCAGGAAGAGTATTATACTTTGAAGATAAATCTTTCTGGCAAATCCTGTTTTATGGGAGAACGACATTTAATTTGGGATAAAATTATGGAGCTTGTGAATAAGATGTGGAAATTCTTTATAATAATGGAGGAAGAGAATAACTTGATCAAGAGGGTTGAAAAAAACATTGCAAAGGTTGAACAAGAATTATGAGACAATCCTCAAGTTGCAAACAAAATCATCAGAGTTCTTAGCTCCAAGACAAAAGAGGAATTAAACCAAATTGGAGTTAAAGATAGAACAAGTACAATTATGGATTTTGAAAAAGTTCTTACTAAAAGAAACTTAACTCAACAAGTTCAAAGTAAAGTTGTTCACCTTCAAAGAAATGTGCAATGGTATAAAGACCATTATAAAAAGATGGTGGAAATGGGATTACCTGAATACTATGGTAAAAAGGGAAATTCTCTCTCTCTACCATAATATCAACAATCATTAATCTCATCAAGGGAAAATATTAATAAATTCAAAGGAGTTACTGGGATATTAAAAGGTCAAACCATTTTTTATCTTCTAGATGATGACTTCTTTTTATTATGGAATTTGAGAAATATATTTCAAACTACTCCAAGGTATGAAGCATGTACTGAGATGGAGAAAGCTTATAGAAGAATGACATCATGCAAATATCCTCTGATCAAGAGTGGAAGCAATTTGCACAAATCCAATGACCTCGCCAAGAACATGGAGAAAAATTAGGGATTCCAAATTTGTTCCTTAAGTTTTGGGATTTAGTTTGTCTATTTTTGTAATTTTCACTAAATACTAGGGAAATGTAATCAATTTGGTTATAGGATTTGTATCTATAACAGAATAATTGAAGAATGGAAGAAGGACTTCTCGACCTTATATGTAATTGAATACTTTTTAATAAGAAGATCAATTTTCTACACAAATACATGATATTTTGTTTCTCATTTCTTTGAGTTATGTTCTTTCTATATGTTGTTGCTCATGTTATCGTAGTTCATCTTTTTCAAACTATTGTGTTTAAGTTATGTAATTTATCTATTGAACATTTATTCAGGTATATAATTTCCTCTATTCTATTGTGGACATCTGCATATTTGTTTATTATTCATTAATCTGTTTTATAATTTAGATACACATCTCATGTTCATTCTATTGGAATTAAAGTAATATTTATCAAAATTAGATACCTTACATTATATCTCAATTTTGTTATTCTTATTTTCATCTCTTTATTATTTATAAAATACTTAAAGAAAGAGATATTGCATATGTATTTTTGATGATTAGATTAATGAAATTTCACTCTTATTCAAAGGAAGAAAAACAACATCAAATTAATTATCATTATATTGAGATGACTCAGATTGTTCTGTGAGCCTAGAACAAATCTCAGGAATAATAGATGGAATTGCATATTTTGATGGTTTAAATTACATATTTTGGGTGTCCTGATATTTATGAGGGTGTTGAATAGATGTATGCATTCAAAAACACCATTTTTTTTCCTCAGAAAAAAACGTAAATTTTATTTCATCCTGGGAGAAAAAAAATTACATTTGTAGAATACATGATGCCATGTATTTGCCACTAATAAGTGAGCACAAAAAGTGCACCAAAAGGTAACTTCAGACCATAAACCCAAACCAAAAGATCCACATGTGTGGAAATATACAACCATAATCCCACAAAACAAAAACAAAAAAAAACTATCCCAACATGCAGTCCAGAAACAGGTACATATAGATCTATACATATAGAATTACATAAAAAAGAAGTTTGATAATGCAGTGAAGACCTGCAGAAATCATAAGAGAATACAAGGTTATATGATTGAATGATAATTAAATAAATAAACAGACATAACAACATGCACGGGACTCTAGAAAGACTAAAATGGAATCCCTCAATGAGAAAAACATTTTTTTTGTTTTTGTTTTAAACTTTAATTTTTGCATTTGTGTAGAAATGCACACCAAGATTCAAAAAATGCATGACCATGTCTTTACATACTTGCAATTTGAATGATTCAAGTTTCTAAGGGTGTCTTAGATAATTTTACACTTGTCTACATATTTATATTTTCATTTGAAAACATAAAATTGGTTTATGTGTAAAAGAGGCAAAGTCTACCTTGTAAATTTAGAGACCAAAATAGTATAAAGTGACCTAATGGAAATGCATGCCCATGCTTCTATATAGCTCCAAATTTAGTGATCTAAGATTTTGGGTGAAGTTAATAAAATTCCAAATCTATATATTTCATTTGGAGTGCATTTTAAAAAGACTAAGAACTTCTACCTTGAACCAAGATTCAATACCTTTTGTTAAATGGAGGGTAAAACCGTCTTATTGTAAAATGAACGCCTAAGACTCATATGACCTCCAAATTGAGTGGTTCAAATTGTGGAGTTCAGATTTTATCATTTTACATATTTTTTTACTTTATTTGTGCATTTTTAAAGATAAAACCCTCTAGTGTGTTTAAAGGATAAAAGATGCCTTGTAAATGTAAAACAAATGCATAAAGGAAAAAATGCATAAAAATGCATGAAAATAGGGCACAATGAGAAATGCACGCCCTAGAAAGAAAAATGCATGTATGGTGTTGTTAATTCACAAGTGACAAGTTACATGATTGTGTATTTGTTGTAAACCCTAAAGAATGCACATTAGGGTGATTTATGCCCATAATTTAGTAAAAGGTTAAAATACACGTGGATCTTTGGAAACTATGCACACACTAACTAAAATGGAAAAATGAGTACTAACTACCTGCGTCCATGAGCTTGATGAGGTAGGATATTGTAAAACCACATCACACATATGCTAGTTGTTCGTTGGATTTCCATTGCAAAGACTTGCAAAAATCATGAGAGAATACAGTGTTATCTAACTGAATAATAAATAAATAAATAAACAAACATATCAACATGTACGAGACTCTAGAAAGACTAAAATGGAATACCTGAATGAGATTCTCTTGGTTTTGAGAATAATTTATTTTCTATTGAACAGGGCCAACCACGTGAAGGTGGAAGATCATTTGGTTCCTCCCCCCACCCCCCTGCATCACTCTCGATTCCCCATACCCAAACTATCTGCTAGAAAGTAATTGAAAGTGGCATAGTACGATTTATGCATAGAAAGTAGAAAAAAAAATTAAAGGTAAATAAAAGAAAGAGTGTGTGTACAGATATGTGGGTTTGTACATACAAAACATATATAACATTCATCCTTAAGAAGGTAGAAACAAATACTATATATGTGATAAACAACCTTTTTAAAAGATGTCACTTACCCCATTTCAAATAAATAAAAAAATGTCATTATTTATTCCGTAAATTGTTTGTACGCCATTATAATGATGAACCATGAAGTCAACAAGGACAAGTGATGATGAAATACCCAAGAACTGAAGGTTTGTTTTTAAAACCAATTCACTGTTTGCATTTCCCTTATAGAACATAGTATACACATGTATAAAACACAGTATAGAACATAGTATAGGCATGTATCAAATATAATGGAACCATTTTCATATACCACTACCCTTTTATCAGAAATATAGGTTTGGGAAATTATGAATTTACCCAATTTTGAGTCCCAAATATGTAACTAATAATTCAAATCCCTAAATCTATCACAGGTTAACTTACTTAACTCATAAGGATCAAACTATGACATAAAAATTTCAAAAATTTCACAATCACGGTCAATTAGGAATCTTTCATCAGAGGTTGATGGTTGACCAGACTGACTACCTTTATGCATCTATCCTTATTTTAAACAATAAGAACAAATTTGAAATAAGGAAATTAGAACACCACCTGAACTTATTTGTCTAAGAAGAATTTGATTTCTTTAATTGGAGTCTACTATACTCGTAACATAGTTTACCGTGTGCATTTACCTTCAAGGTTTATTGTTTATTCTTTTAAACCTTTGAATCACATCAACGAGACATATTTTTGATTTGTCTTACATCACGGTGTGAGATGTCATCCATTCGTGAATTTTGGGGGCAAGCTAAAATGGTTTGATAATACCACCCATGTGTACTGAAATGAATAAGGATATGACACATTATTCGTCATTAATAAAATGGTTTATGATTTAGGCCTCCGATCCCTTTTTATCTAGCATGAACTTTTATCGACTGAAATAAAATGAGACCATAGATGTTGGATCTATATTTTTGGTCTGATCGTGTTTGTGGATTTTCATTTCAAACCCTGTTTGTTCTCTATTGTGTGTACAAAAATATGGAAAAAAATGTAGTATACAGGGTTTTGAACTAGAAGTTAGGACTAAATGACAACTTGATTCGAATTGAACACAAATAAATCCATCCTAAACCATTTTAGATTGAGAAAAAAACTACAGGATCTACATTCTCTATCCACATCAACAATGAGGCTACATACCAAAGACATTGTGGGGTCGATCCCTCCTTGAACACATAGGTGGGGTCGATCTCTCCTTATATGGGTCTGCTCCTCTACGCACTCTTTGTAATGACAAGTGGGGTAGATAAATTCAATGGTCATTGAGTTTCGAGTGCGTTTATTTGGTCGGGGGTTTGATGCCATAATGTGTTTTTTATATTTGAGTTTTATTTATTTATTTTTGTTTATTTTATATTTGTTTGTAATATAATTGATATTTACTAATAGTTAAAATCAATCAACACGTGCTCAAAATGGGTTAGGAGGTTATAGGTTAGTGGGTTAAGAGAGAAATCAAGGTCAATGACTTCTAACGAACTAATGATACATATAAGAATATGACATAAAACGTAACAACAAACAATTAACCCATATAAGAAAATACTTTAAAGAGAATAAACCATATAAAATATATTTAATCACATACCTAGACCTAACAAAGTTACCAACTTAATGAGAACTCTCTAGAGTTCGCATTTTTCTAGAGGTCGCATTTTTACCCCCGAATAAAAAGGTGGTGCTACTGGTAGCACCCTTTTCTTGGAGGGTGGTTAAAGTTGCGTAAAATTGCGTCTGGTTTAAAATTATAGCATTGATACCCAGTACCAAACCTTAAAATTAACCCTCAAATAAAAAATTGATCTTACCGGTAGCACCCTTTTTTTTTTCGGGGGGGGGGGTTAAAAATAAGATTCAATTGATATCGTAGCCTTCACAACTGGTACCCTTGCAAATTGAAAACTTAAAATCGACTATGAAATCCAGAAGGTATGCTATTTGAAAATTCCTTTCTTAAGTAATTATTATATTTTTAATAATTTACATTAAAATATAAGTAAATTGAAAAGAAAAATCCGTAAAAAAAATTTAAAGAAAAAAATTGAAAAAAACCAATTTTTCTTTTCAAAAAGAAGAAAACACCATTTTTAAAAAACTTGCAAAACACATGTTTTTAAACAATAAAAAAGGAAAATATCAAAGAAAAAAAACCTTCAAACACGAAAAAGAAATTAAAAAATACTTAAATTTCAACCCCAAAAACACCCAGAACGAAATTTAAAATCACTAAATTTAAAGCTCATTTTTTTAAAAAAATACCAAAATTTAAAAAATAACAATAATAATAAACTACTACAACACACATTAAATAAATAAATAAATAAAAAAAAAAAAAACAAAACACAAAACTAATGAAAAATACTAGAAAATAATCAAACTTTTTTTTGTTAGCTAAATATCCCTGACTTGAGGGATTGGCCTGTGGCTGACATGCCACAATCTAGGGGCACCCAGGGATCACACCCGGCCTGGACTGCACCAACCCTTAACATGGATGGATTTGAGGTGTCCCTAGAGGTTTCAAACCGATGACTTCACTTATCACACCCGGCCTGGACCACACCAACCCTTAACATGGATGGATTTGAGGTGTCCCTAAGGTTTCAAACCAGTGAATTCACTTATCGCACCCGACCTGGACCACACCAACCCTTAACATGGATGGATTTGAGGTGCCCCTAGAGGTTTCAAACCGACGACTTCACTTACGGAGTGCCTTAAAAACACACTCCCTCACCGACTGCTCTACACCATGGAGACCAAAAATAATTAAACTAAAACAAATGACAAAACTCATTTACTTTTTAAAAAAAATTTAATAAAAAAAAAACATAAAAAAAAACATAAAAGAAAAACCAAAAAAAAAAGAAATTAAAACAAACTTTAAAATCAATTAAAATAAACTAACCCAAAAAGAAAAACCATAAAATAAAACAAAATAGAGGGTTTGGGGTTGTATGGAGGCGATGGCCCAGCCCCCCGCGACCAAGTCTTGGTTCCATGGGAGACCGAGACTTAGCCATGGGGAGCTGGGGTGATGCCCGACATTGGCCCCGCGACACTCCTATCGGAAGACAGTAGGCACACCATTTCCATGGTTAAGAATATACATTATTGCTGTTGTGAAATTGGTGAGATGTGTTGGGAATTGAATTTCAGAGACTTATCTATCATCTTTATGATATACTTTTATATCTCTACGGTTTTGAATGGGAATAATACTTCTCTGCGGTTTTGAAATTATATCTCTACGGTTTTGAACGAGAATAATACTTCTCTACGGTTTTGAAGGAGATATTTTATTTCTAACATCATATTTCTGTGGTTTTGAAAGGGAATAACACTTCTCTTTGGTTTTTACCTTTTTTTTTCCAGAATAATCTATGTTGTTTCTATCGGTTTCTCACTAAGGGGAACTTCTCTATGGTTTTCAGAATGTTCTCTGCAATTTTGAATTATTTTTAGTTCCACTTGGGCCCTTGTTCGTAAATTTTTTTTGGCTTCTTCAAGCGGCTGAGTACATGGACACATGAAATGAGGCGAGTCACTTTTTACTTTGATTCAGTTTTAATTTAAAATATATTTATAATCTATTAACGTGTGAAAATTAAAGAGATTTAAATATATTTTATTTTATTTTTATTTAATTTTTTAAGTTTCATAAGTAAAAGTTGATTTGAGAGATAATAATTAATATCATTATTATCAATTAAAAAAAATATTTTCCATTTTTAAAGTCAATCCAAAATAATAATTGTTACATTTTTTTTTATTATCTTATTTTCAATATGATCACTCCACCACCTATTCCAAAAACTCAGCCTAATAGGGGGAGACCCCCCAAAGTCACCCTACAGATTCTTTCAATTATATGGAATTAATAGAAAAAAGGAGAGAAGAGAGAGATGCCAAAATCCGAATAGAGCTAGAATCATTAGAAAAAAGGAGTGAAGAAAGAGATGTAAAACTCCAAATAGAGCTAGAGGCAATGATTGATAAAAAAATTAGATTCTTCAAACATACCATTCAAACTCAAATATAGCATACTCAGTAAATCTATGAGCTTAAAAGGGTCAGAAATGTTTATAAATGAAGACCTCATTCCCGAAGACCAAGTTGAATTAAGGAAGGAAGTTCAAAAGGTAAAAGAAGCCAAGAAAGAATGAAAATGAGCAATAATTAGAAATCAAAAAGCTATTGTTAAGGATAGAGACCAGAAGGATAATAATAAATAGGAATTTGGGACACTCAGGATCATTTTTTGGAACTGTTGTGGCTTTCCATGGTGCAGATGTCCTATGATAAATTGGATCCCAAGTGATATTGATATTATTTGTCTAGTTGAAACTTGGGAGCATGAGGAGTCTAAGGTCCCTAACATAGAAGGATTTGTCTTGTGGTCGGCATGGAATAAAAAATACCACTGTAGAGGGATAGGAGACATATCTTTTTATATTAGAAAGAGCATTTCTCCTCACATTCAACTTCATAGAGGGAGCATGAGGAGTCTAAGGTCCCTAACATAGAAGGATTTGTCTTGTGGTCGGCATGGAACAAAAAATACCACCGTAGAGGGATAGGAGGCATATCTTTTTATATTATAAAGAGCATTTCTCCTCACATTCAACTTCATAAGATTGACCCTCTCAATCAATACATTTGGATATAAATTTAAGACACCAATTCAAAGAAGATGTATATGGAAATTTGTTATGTTGCACCTATTAATTCTACTTTTTATAAGAAAAACAATCTAGATAACAATTGTCCCTATAATAATTTAGAACAAGATATTTATAGTTTGAAAAATGAAGGTAATATTCTCCGACTAAGAGACTTTAATGTTAGGACTGCAACTAAAAAAACTACTCTTTTAAGTACTAATTCCAACCATAATCCTTTATGACTAGATGATGACCTTGTTTTATCTAATAGCTACAAAAGAAGATATGAAGACCTAATTGAGAATTTGTTTGGTACTGAGTTGTTCAAGCTCTGTAGCTCTCAAGACCTAATAATTTGCAATGCAGTAATGAAGTGGAAAAAGTTCAACTACATGACTTGTATTCATGGGCTAGGTAGTAGTGTCATAGATTATGTGATATCTGATATCCCCGTTTCCAACCAAATAACAACTTTTGACCTTTTAAATGACCATGAGACCAACTCTGATCATAAACCTTTAACCCTAACTCTAAATTTTTCCATGCACATGAGCGCCATTAAAGAGAATTATGATAATCAAAGGAATTTATGCTTTGAAAAAAGTAAAGTTGACCTTTTCTTAAAGGATTTAAACAGTAAATTAAATATCCTAACTTATAAGCAAAACATTGAAGAACTCTATCATAATTTTACAACTACCCTTTCCACCTCTATTAAAAAGTTCTCTTTCGAGGTGTCCTATAAAAATAATAATAGAACGACCAACCCTTGGTATGATAAATATTGTAAAATTTCTAGGAAAGCCATTAGGGATGCTTCTAATGAGTCCTTAAAACTCGATAATATGAATACGTACAAATACCTAATTAAAAGGAAAAAGAGGTACTATACCAATGAAAGGCAAGAGTAACTTTCACAACTATATAAACTGGATCCTAAGAAGTTTTGGAGCCAAATTCTAAACCGTAATACTAAAGAAAATAATAGGATTCCCCTAGGGGAATGGAATTCCTACCTTAAAATTATTTACGAGTTCCCTAATTCCATGGACACCATTCCTATTGTCCTAAGAAAGGAAGAAGTTTTTTCTTTAGATGACATAGAGTTCGGGGTTAAGCGGCTTGCAAATGGGAAAGCTAAGGACATTGAAGGATACCAAGCTGGAATTTTTAAAATTGGAGGGCCTATCCTTATCCCTCACATACACATGATCATAGAAACTTCTCTGAAGTCAATTGACAAACTTGATGGGAAGTATGTCGAGGGAATCGACGAACTTAAGACGAATGTCTTTGAATCTTATCGACAAGGTTTGATCCAGATTTTATGAGAAAAACGAAATGAATACAGATCTATATTATTAAAAAAGAGATTCAATGAACAATAACAAAGATACAATAAAACTTGTCTTCCATTAATAAAGAAATATGTTGAAATTGTAAAATGGAGACTGAAACAAGTTTCCTAGAATGGTGGTGACTTATCTCTGAGAAGAGATGTGACGGTTGCGCTCATTCACAAGAAGATGAGTATAATGAGGCTCTGAAATATTTTTTACAATAAACATGAATTCCAAAACCCTAGACATCCAAAAACCTAATACTAGGAGATGAAGCACCAAGAGTCATGTGGGCCCCATTGGGGTAAGTTGGTACATCAACCTCCCGGGGTCGTAACTTTTGCATACGATCTTTGTTTTAAGCGCATGATAGCCCATTAGAAAGGTATATCTGAGGAATACACATTATTCTATCAAAATCTAACTATGTTAATAATTTGACTATGGTGAGCCCTAAAAACGTTGTTTAGGGCCTCAAAACAACCCCAAAAGTTCAGGACCCAAAAACTAGGAGAAATATGCCAAACTGAAAAACTGTCATGATGATCCAGTTGAAATAGGTGGGTCACCACCGATACCCACTTGGATCAATCCTCCCCCCTTAGGAAGAAATGGTATCCATGACATTGATTTCCCCCATCAGATGAGTAAATTCTTTTGAATTTGGCCCCGGGTGAGCCACTTGCCTTAGTGTAGTAGGTGCCCTACTTTGACAACCTGATAAAGTTGGATCCTCTGTTGGCGAGTTCCCTTGACCTATGGTTAATCAATATGATTAGTGGATGCATGTTCCATGTAGTCGGGGTTTATCTATGTTGGCTTCAATTGTTTTGTTATCTCTGAGGTGTCCAATAATGGTGGAAAAATGGCCAAAGGAGATCCACATTGAACACTGGGTGCAAGCCAATGAAGCAGGGAATATTGAGCTCAAAAGCATTGTCTCCCGCATCCTTGGTGATGGTGTAAGCTCCATAGCGAAGTGGACGAAGCTTTCTATGGGGCGCTATAAGGCATTCTTTCGGCAAGCACAACCAAACTTTTTCTCCCACCTGAAACTTGTGTGGCACCCGATGTTGATCATGGCCCTGCTTGTACTTGGCATTGGATTTCTCTAAAATATCCTAAACCCATTGGTAGATGTGTTGGATCTGGTCAATGAACCGAGTGGCTTTGTTAGCTTCAGTTTGAGCATGGGGTGAGTCCTCCTAGGTGGTTGTAAGGGGTAGTGCAACATCCATGGGACTCAATGGTTGAAATCTCATCCCCACCTGAAAGGGGGTGTGGTTGGTTGAGCTATGTATGGCTATGTTGTAGTTGTGTTAAACATAGGGAAGGCTCGCATCCCATGTGAAGGGGTTCTTGGAATTGTACATGCGCATGATATGAATGATCATCCGGTAGATGACCTCGATTTGGCCATCCTTTTTGGGGTGAAAGGAAGTGGAATTGCTGAGCTTGGTGTCCAACATTGACTAGAGGCTTGACCAGAATGTGTTGAGGAATCGACTGTCCGAATCTAAGATAATGGTTTGTGATATTCCAAAATTTACCCACACTCATTCAAATAATATCTTGTCAGTGGCCTCCACTGTTATGCTCTTCTTGTAGGCGGCCATAATCGTCATCTTAGAAAAGAGATCAACAACCACAAAGCACAGTCATTTCCCCATTTGGTGGACGAAAGGCCTGACATGTAGTCCATTGAGATAGATTCCCATGGCTTTCCAGGAGTAGGAAGAGGGGTGTATAGATCTTATTTCTTAGTGGTTGGTATGGCAATAACGCAGGTAGTGCAGGACCTAATATAGTTGTTGACATCCTTTCAAAGTTTCGACCAGTAGAAATGTTGCTGCAACACTGCCACTGTATTTTCTATGCCGAAGTGTCCTGCCACCCAATTGTAGTGGGCTTACTAAATCAGTTTCTCTCATTTGCTTGATGGAACACAAAGATGGCCCAGATGACACACCAATCCATCCTGAAGATGGAAATTAGTGACTGTTGTGTTTACACCCAACATTTGGTAGGTGGTGGCAAAGTCAAGATATTTATCATAGATTTTTGGCCATCCTGAGGTCTCATGGCCACAAGATTCTAGCATCGTGGTGAGTGTCACGACTAGAGGTCATGCGAGGAAATCAATGACGCGATTAGTACTTCATGTATTATACTTGATTTTGAGGTGGAACTGCTGCAAGTATGTGGACCACTTCTGATGGAAGTCATTATGCAATTATCCTTATGTCTGCATGAACTGCAACGACTTATGATCAGTGTGGATGACTGTCTCATTCGCGAGAATGTAATGCCTCCATTGGTGGCATGATTTCATAATGGAGTACATTTATTTTTCGTAAGTAGGGTACTTACGAATGACATATGATAGTGTCTCACTATGATAGGCCATGGGGTGGCCTTGTTGAGTGAGAACTATGCCCACATTATAGTTTGAAGTATCTATCTCGATATCAGAGGGATGTTGTAGGTCAGGTAATGAAAGTAACGGGGCTAAGCACAAGAGCTACTTAAAATCATCGAACGTTTGATGTTGGGACAAACTCCATACAAAATTTTCCTTATGACCACCCCTGGTTACTTGGCTAAGGGCCCATGCAATATGGGAGAATCCCAACATGAACTTGTGATAGAAATTGGCAAGGCTTAAGAATCTTCGAAGCTCAGTGAGCATGGTTGGGGCTGGCCAATCATGGATGACCTAGATCTTGGCTGGATCTACATGCACACTATGCTTATCAACTATGTAGCCTAGGTACTTGATCTTGTCCATGCTAAAGGATCATTTCTCCAAGTTGACATATAGCTTGTGGTGCCGCAGAGTGTGTAGAACCTCCTGCAAGTGTTCCACCCAAGTCTTGTTGTAGATGAGGATTCCATCCAGATACACCTCTAAAAAATAATTGGTGAACGATCACAAGATATCATCCATCATCCTCATGAAAGTTGTTGGTGCATCTGTCATACCAAATGGCATGACCAACCATTCAAAAAGAACTTATTTTGAATTGAATGCAGTCTTTGATGCATCTGTCTGCTCTTTTCAGAACTGATGGTAGATAGACTTCACATAAATATTACTGAAGTATGCCCCCCCCTTGAGCATATCAAGGAGATCGTCGATTCAAGAAATCAGGTATCGATTCCTAGATGTGATTTTATTTAGGGTGTGGTAATCAATGCAAAGTCACCAAGTCCCATATTTCTTCTGCACTAGCACGATTGGGCTTCCACAAGGTGATGAGTTGGGTCAGATGTGCCCCTTGTGGAGAAGTTCTTGGATCTGACGCTTGATCTCCTCATTTTCTAAGAGAGAGCGGCGATAGATTGGTCCATTGGGTAGCAGTGAGATAGGGATTAGATCGATGGAATGTTTGACCTGACAGTGCAGAGGAACCCTAATAGGTGAGGAGAAGATGTCTTTGTATTCTTCCACAACCTTATCCACTTGTTTCTACTGCATGAAGAGGTCGGTCGCGAAGGCCATGGATGTGACTGCAATCTTTCTCTCACTCTGAAAGATGACAAACTTCCCGGTCTGAGAGATGACCTTCCTGCATTGCTTGGTAGATATCAAGGAAATGGCACTATGTGGGACTACCTCCGGTATCCTATACAATTTCCTGTCCAAATTAATAATAACTCTACGAGGCCTAGACTCATATACATCATTACGTTTCCATAAATAAGGTTGGCCCAAAAGAACATCATAAAATTCAAGGGGATAAACATCACACAATACCTCATATTTGAAGGGCTTGATGTCGTAGGACATGCGATACTGTTAGATGACGTGAAGATTGCTTCCTTGGCGAAGCCATACGATGGTGTAGGGTTGCGAGTGTGGCATTGTCATCAAGTCCAACCGTTTGAAGACCTCAGCTGATATGAGGTTCTTATGGATACTGCTATCAATGATCAAGTGCATCGAGAAGCCTTTCACCCACATCTGCGAATGAAAGAGGCGTTCTCCTTCCTCTGGCTCATCAGGTTCACCACGTTGGATCTTGGTGGTAGCAACGGTGGCACTGGGTTCTGCATCAATGATCTGTCTCCCCTTTTATAGTTCTAAATCAGAGTCGGAACCTACATCTGATTCAGAGGATTTCATCTTAGCCATCAATGACTACTTTGAGCGAAAATCATCATTGTTATGTTAGGGGTTCTTATGGAAGTCACACCACTTCCCAATATCTTTCTTCATCTTTCCACTGTCCTTCTTTGTTTGTGGCTTAGAATAGTTCTCTGAAGGTTTTCCATCCTTTCTCTGCATTTTGTTTTGTGGGTTGGGTCTGTCATTTCCCTACTTCTACTCTGAGGGGTTCCCAGACACAAACTGTCGCAGTTTTTGTTTAAGCTTTTGCTTGATTTTGACGGAATATTGATAGGCCACGCCTAAGGATGAGATGTCCAAAAAATCCATTTCTACCTATATGTATATATGTAGACCACCATGGTACTTGAGAACTAGAAGTCACTCAGAATATTTAATACCCATCTTGGTGTGCAAGGTATGAAAGATATTTGTGAACTCCGGCACTGCTTGGTCCCTTTCTTGCCGCAGTGTGGTGCATTTTGTATACAGGTCATCGTGACTTCTGACAGGGTAGTATTTTACTTTAATAACATCCATGAAGGGCTCCCAAGTGGGTGCAACTGTAAATAATGAGGGTTCTTTTG
This sequence comes from Picea sitchensis, assembly GCA_010110895.2. NCBI lineage: Eukaryota > Viridiplantae > Streptophyta > Pinopsida > Pinales > Pinaceae > Picea > Picea sitchensis. The sequence goes on from SNQJ01S0009837.1 coordinate 138,150, forward strand.
TTTTCTTTTTCTCACAGAAAGTCTCCCACCAATATTTGACATGGGGAACGACTTTGAGGACCGCAAAAGTAGTCTTTTCTCTCTTCTAAAAGTTATGGACAAAAAAATACCCTTCTAGCAGATTCAACCATTTGTCTACAACATCTGTGTCTATTTGAACTTCAAATATAGGAATATAAAAGTTGATCTGTACCTTGAAGATAGTGACACCTCCACTCGAGGAAGATTTGTCGCTTGTTGGTAACTGTCGAAGGATTTGTGCAAAAATATCCATCATCTCATTCCTATGTTGCACGAGGGCTTCCTCGAGCAACAATTTTAAAAGATATATTGTCCCGTTGTCTTTATGCTCTCCCGCCATGGAAGGTCGCTTAGGCATGTGAGAGCCTTTGTCCTCAAGGGAAACAAGCTCAAGACCCAACTCTTTGTACCCTGACCTCGTCGGTGACATGCATTAAGAATGACAAGGAGCAGACCGCTCTAACACCATTGTTCTATATTTTATGAGAAGAATGGAATGAATAAAGATCTATATTATTAACACAAAGATTCAATGAACAATAACAGAGATACAATAAAACTTGGCTTCTATTAATAATGAAATATGTTGAAACTGTAAAATGCAGACTCAAACAAGCTTGGTAGAATGGTGACGACTTATCTCTGAGAAGAGATGTGATGGTTACGCTCATTCACAAGAAGATGAGTACAATGAGGCTCTGAAAGCCTTTTTACAATAAACATGAATGCTAAAACCCTAGACATCTAAAAGCATAACCCTAGGAGATAAGTGTCAAGATTCATGTGGGCTCTGTTGGGGTAAGTTGGTATATCAACTTCCCGGGGTCATAACTTTTGCATACAATCTCAGTTTTAGGCGCACGATACCCCGTTGGAAAAGTCTATCCGAGGAATATACATTATGCCATCAGAATTTGACTTCATCTACATTTTGACTATGGTGAGCCCTATAAAAGTTGTTTAGGGTCTCAAAACGATCCAGGAAGTTCATGACATGTAAACTAGAAAAAAATTCTCAAACTGAAAAATTGTGAGGATGACCTAGTTGGAATAGGTGGATGGCCACTGATATCGATGTGGATCAAGGTTAATGAAAAGTCTGTTGATGAGGCCAGTGGAGGAGATGAGAGAGACTCACTTGAATGTCCTAAGAGGATATGAGAAGAACATTGTTAAATTCATCGACGAACATGAGAGCAAATTCTTTGATAACCACCTCTTGCATCTCAAAATCGTCTCTATTACAACTCCTTCTAAGTATGCGGCTGAATGTGGAGGTTGTAAGACATGGAATCTTGCATCGCTTTGAACCCTAAAAACTAAGATTCATTGGCATCATTACTTGCAACTAATAAATTGTGGAATACTTATGCAAAATCATGTAGGGTCGCTGATAACATTAAGCTCAGCAACATACGACGCTCATATTCATGAACAAAAAAAAGAACTATTATTGCCTGTGGACATGAATTTGAGAAGAAACGTTTGAAGGATAACCCTAAGCTCACCAACCGAGTTATTCTCCATGTCTGTATTTAAAGGTGATTTTTATTTTTAATATCCTCGACACTAAAGTTCTTGTAAGCGATTCTTGATATACATTTTAACTAGAAGGAAAGAAATATAAAATTTATGAGAAATATATCAAATGTTGTGATTGTTGATCAATGGGTCGTTATTTCTTCCATCTCACTACACTTGAGAGTCCTTTAGTTTTTATAAAGAGTGGGTAACTCATGAATCTGTATTTTTGACGCACATACATGACACCATCCAAAAACGGGTTCGCTAGTTATGAATTTGTGGTGACGACTAGTTCTAACCCCTGCTTAAACTATCCTTCCGACCAAACATGTGAGTAACAGGAGCCCGACCGTCATTGATTGGAAAAAATAGGAATGATGGTTATTTTGTTTCCTTTTTCTCACATAAAGTCTCCCACTAATCTTTGACATGGGGAATGAATTTAAGGAGCGCAAAAGTAGTCTTTTCTCTATTCGAAAAGTTACGGACAAAAAATTACCCTTCTAGCAGATTCAACCATTTGTCTACATCTGTGTCTATTCGACCTTCAAATATAGGAATATCAAAGTTGATTTGTACCTTGAAGGGAGTGGCACCTCCGCTCGAGGAAGAGTCGTCATTTTTGGTAATCGTCGAAGGATTTGTGAAAAGTATCCATCATCTCATTTCGTTGTTGTGCAAGGGCTTCCTCGAGCAACAAGTTTAAAAGATATCCTGTTCTGTTGTCTTTATTTTCTCCTTCCATGGAAGGTCGCTTGGGCATGTGAGAGTCTTTTTCCTCAAGGGAAACAAGCTCAAGACCCAACTCTTTGTACTCTGACCTCGTTGGGGACATGCATTAAGAACGACAAGGAGCAAACGACTCTAATACAATTGATCTGTATTTTATGAGAAGAACGAAATGAATACAGATCTATATTATTAAAATAGAGATTCAATGAACAATAACAAAGATACAGTAAAACTTAGCTTCTATTAATAAAGAAATATGTTGAAACTATAAAATGTAGACTGAAACAAGCTTGCTAGAATGGTGGCGGCTTATCTCTGAGAAGAGATGTGATGACTTCACTCATTCACAAGAAGATGAGTACAATGAGGCTCTGAAAGCCTGTTTACAATAACCATGAATGCCAAAACCCTAGACATCTAAAAACATAACCCAAGGAGATGAAGTGCCAAGATTCATGTGGGCCCTGTTGGGGTAAGTTGGTACATCAACTTATCGGGGCCATAACTTTTGCATACGATCTCTGTTTTAGGCGCACAATAGCCCGTTGGAAAGGTCTATCCGAGGATTATACATTATTCCATCAGAGTCTTAATCCATCTATATTTTGACTATGGTGAGCCCTAAAAATGTTGTTTAGGGTCTCAAAACGATCCCAAAACTTCAGGACATGAAAACTAGAAAAAACTGCCAAACTGAAAATTTGTGAGGATGGGCCAGTTGGAATAGGTGGATGGCCACCGATATCCACATGAATCAAGGTTAATGGAAATTCTATTGATGAGGCCAGTGGAGGAGATGAGAGAAACTCACTTGAATTTCCTAAGAGGATATGAGAAGAACATTGTCGAAGTCATCGACGACCATGACAACAAATTCTTTGATAAACACCTCTTGCATCTCAAAATCGTCTCTATTACAGCTCCTTCTAAGTATGCGGCTGAATGTGGAGGTTGTAAGACATGGAATCTTGCATCACTTGGAACCCTAAAAACTAAGCTTCATTGGCATCATTACTTGCAACTAATAAATTGTGGAATACTTGTGCAAAATCATGTAGGGTCGCCGATAGCATTAAGCTCAACGACATACGACGCTCATATTCACGAAAAAATAGAAGAACTATTATTGCCTGTGGAAATGAATTTGAGAAGAAAAGGTCGAGAGATAACCGTAGGCTCACCAACCGAGTTATTCTCCATGTCTGTATTTAAAGGTGCTTATTATTTTTAATATCCTCGACACTAAAGTTCTTGTAAGCGATTCTTGATATACACTTTAACCAGAAGGAAAGAAATATACAAATTCTGAGAAATATATCAAAGGTTGTGAATGTTGATGCATGGATCGTTATACATTTTAATCAGAAGGAAAGAAAAATAAAATTTCTAAATAGCCCGAAGGCAACAGAGAAGTTCAAAGGAAGAGTGGCAACGTATGCAGAGAAGTAAAAAACAACTCTATATATGAACAACTCTATATCAGAACACTTAGTGGCACAACCCAAGTAGTTAAGATTACAAGCACGTCGGGACCTATGAGAAAACATCATCGGTGCTGCCAGAGTTGTTTTGAATTCTAGTCCCAATATTGATCGGAACAGTTACTAGAAACTTCTTTGTTACACAGCGAAGAAGCAACCCTCACAAAATACTCTGGAATACTTTGGTAAACAGCGAAGAAGGAACCCTATCTAGACTACATTTCATAATTTAACCATAACTTCTCTCGCAGTTGTTTGTTTCACACGTTCTTCATACCATTGAAAAGGTCTTTCCGAAGGTGTCTGTTTCACACATTCTTCATACCGTTGGAAAGGTCTTTTCCAGATCTATAACTTCTCAGATGTGTGATCTGAGATATTCCTCAACGACTTTCTATATTTTTCAAGGTTCATACCTGGCACCTCGTCGACAGCTCCGGGAAAACACAACACCTCAACCATGAGCAGAGGAACTAGGAGTACCTTTCAGTGAATCAGTGAAGTTTACACGAAATCTGAATTACTTAGTGTTTCATTTTATGGGTTCAAATGCTTAATTTCATAGTTTGTTTTGAGATTAACCTGAGACCACTCATCCATTGCATGTTAAATGACATGATATAAAATATGCTAAGAAGAGGTCTTACTCAGTATCCTTGCATACAATCTACAACCAAATCATTTTGGTGGACGAGTTCTAAGACGAAAATCCATGATGAAAATTTGAATTGTAATTGTTGACTTTCTCTCTCATCATTACAAAGGGGATACAGACAAGAGGTGGGAAATGAAAGGTCACTAGGATAGGCAGAAGGCCAAGGGTCACATTGACCTCCAATAAATACTAGAATTGTATCCAAGAGAAAGGATTTTTTTTTTCTCTTCAAACATTTTACATTTTTGAACTATTTTGGGAAGACAGTGTGAACTCAAATTGAGGAAGTTTCCATGGATCTTTGATGTATCACTACTGAAACTGCTAATATTTAGAATAGACAGAAGAAATCACATGTGTTTTTGTTTTTCTGCAAACTATTTCAAGCAAAATGTTTGTTGTTCACATGGGCTGTAAGAGCATGTTTGCTTATGGACTATTGTGACATAATATATGTTTTCTTGTACTTTTGTTATTCTTAATTATTTCTCATATCATGAGCATATGAGTTGTCAATGTATGTGATATAGTGACTTAGACTATTCTAGTTATATATTCATGTGCATGTGTTATCTAACTTTATTTCTTCATTATCGCTATCTGGGTGAAGCTATTTGTAGAGTTAGTTTCATGTTGCTGCTCATTCTATTACGAATAATGTTCTCCTGGATGGGATAGGATAGATTTAGAAGTATATTATATTTCTGCTTTTACATAGTCTTCATTTACACCTTTCATTTGCATAACCATCCATCATTCACATTCATTGGTGGACTGGGCCGGAACTGGTTAAACCAAAACCAACAATGGTTTTCGGGCCATAATTCAGATGGGTTCCATGTTCCAAACAGTGAGAGGTCTAATTGAGAATTTTTCCTAGGGGTAACCCATGTTGTTGACAAAGGGTGATTTCGCACCCATCAACACCACCTAAGTTAGGAAATTGGCAAAGTTGTTTGCAATTGTTTTTTCTCTTATGACATTTTTTAGTGTTGTGTTTGCGTTCGTAGATTGCCTAGGAAGGCGTGGGTAGTTACCTAGAGCTAGCAACTCAAAGTGGTTGACCAACCTCCTCATTGATCGAGGAGACTTTAAGGCCTTCAACATGAAGAAGAAGTAGAGGTAAATCCTATGCCTCCTCCTCTTAGGCATAGACCTGAACAATATGAAACTTTTCTACCTATTGGTCCAATCAAGATTGTAAATATGGAACCTGCAGAAAATAACGCTTTTTCTCCAAATATTGTTACCATATTGGATCTTGGAGTTGAGGATTTCACTTAGCATTTTAACCCTCCGCTAGCTGGACCTAACGCTCCAGTTTTCGTGGAACGTCTGAATCCTGGGTTAGAATTCACTGACAGTAGCCTTGTTTGGTGGGCCATAATGGAAGGCACTTCAGAAGTATCTGTGTCGGGAGTCCCAACAAATCCCATGTTGGTAATCATCACGGGAGGGATGTCTCTAACCAAGAAGCATGCGTGGTTCACTTGACCATACCCGCCTCAATCAACATATCTGCTTCGTTGATCATTGGTTCCACTCACTCTTTGAGTGAAACCATGTCATTACCTTCGACAACCAATGATTTTTCATTTTGTATGTCATCAATGAGCATGCAAAGCATCTTGACTGGTTCCCAATCATTGACCTAAACTTCTAACATTTGTGTGGGGAGTTCGTCTATCCCCTACTAAGTTGTTCCTCGGGGAAAAGGTCATACCTCTCCATCGTTTCCCTCTATCGGAAGAAGGTCATTCCTGTCTTCCGTCCCTATCCCTCACTACTACATATGGGCGGATTATTCCATGAAAATTTTCCACGCTTCAAATAGTTTCATATTTTTTTTAAACAAGGCGAGATTTTCATCGCTATTGCCATGAAAGTTCATCGCAATATCGACGAAAATCTTATTTAAATCTAGTCGGTATTTTTGTCGCTATAGCGACGAACTTTCGTGGCAATAGCGATGAAAATTTTGCCTATCTCATTGGTCGGTGTTAACGGCTAGTTGACTATTTTATCTATATATATACGTGACTTTAAGAGACTTTGCGATACAATTGCTATAGTTGTGACACTGTTCTTGGCTTTTGGCTTTTGTTTGAGCTGTTAATTTTTTCCGTCACCCACCGGTTGAACAAATCCAATTCTCAATCTACATAGCTCGGATTTTGAACTTGCAAGGTTATTATGTTATTTTTTTATTGATGTACTCATTTAACTCGTAATTTTTTTTTTCAAATGTCCAAATTTCATTTAGCTTGTTTTTTCCTTGATAATATATTATAATATGTGTAGTACCATATTTCATGTCTTTGTTTTTTGGATCTAGTTAGTATATTCTATGGAAAAGGGTATGTGGATTCCATAATATTCTAGGTTTATGGAATTCACATACCCTTTTCCCTTCAATTGTAGCTGTAATCTCTCTCTCTTTTCATTGATAAAGATATGGAATTTCTCTTGAAACTCAACCCTGATCGGTGAAATGATAGTAATTGATTGTCATTTTCTTCTCTCTTTTAATTTTTAAGACCTAACAAAAAAAAACAACAAATCTTGATTGAAGCTTTGATACCACTTGTTACATCCCTAGTACCCAAAAGGTATCACAGTTGCATAAATTGAAAATAATATAACAGTGACAATAATGGTTGGTATTCTTGCACACCTAATGGTTGGCAGCTAGCACTTACTAATTCAATTAAATGAAGGAAGAAATCTCCATGAATAAAATATTGAAGTTGATTGTTATATTGATAAATGATAAGTTATGGTATATATAAGATAGGGAGGAAACTCATG
>SNQJ01S0009838.1:61148-84824 GCA_010110895.2 Picea sitchensis
TTTTTTTTTTTTTTTTGGTTTAATTTTGCTCTAAATTTGATGACAAATTGTTGGATCTGCATATTTGAGTGGTTAACTTTGTATAATCCAAGTGTTCTAAGAATTTTCTAGCACGTTGAATGCATTTATGCATTATGGCATCGGATTATATCTGACATGATTGTGATTATGTGATGAATTGTCTCAAGGGTTAGTTCAAGTAGTCATGAACCAGATGTAAAATATTTCCCTCAAGTTCGAGAGGCCATAGGTTTCACTCTCTTGATCTCTTCAAAGTAAGGTGCTTGGAACTTAGGCACTTGCGGTTTACGCTAGATACCATCTGTCAATAACAATGAAGCCTAATTAGGGTTAACCATACTTGATTATAAGGAAAAAAAATGATTCTACGAAGATTGAGATCACTTGGAAAACATATCGAACATTGATTGCATTGAATCCCTACTATACCAACCTTGTCGTAGCGTTAAGAAAATGTTATGGAGGCTACAAGAGCATGTTGAATCTTCAACTATCGGGTTNAAATGATTCTACGAAGATTGAGATCACTTGGAAAACATATCGAACATTGATTGCATTGAATCCCTACTATACCAACCTTGTCGTAGCGTTAAGAAAATGTTATGGAGGCTACAAGAGCATGTTGAATCTTCAACTATCGGGTTGCAAAAGCAAAAAGTGTGATAAAAACAAGAAACAAGCCATAACAAATGCAAAAAGAGTGGAGATCATTGTGACATCTAATGCATAAACCAACATGAACCCTTGGATAAAATTTTGCAATGTGGGTAGCCCCAAGGGTTGGCGTAATCAGTTGAACCATTGACCCAAGGCATGTTGTCCATGAGAAGGCCATAGGTCACAAGTTCAACTCTGGTTGAGTCCCTCAAGGTTACCAGTGTCTATTGTCGTGCGCAATTGAGTCACACTCTATCTAAAATTTTTAGGGAAAAGGGGAGGATCCCACGAGATTTTCCTAAGAAAAAAAGAGCCTAGTGGGTTAGTTTAACATGTTTAAACACGCAATTCTGAGGCATAATTTGTTTTGAGGTCTCTGGCTCTAGTCTCACTGAGGTTCGAGTTCGATTAAGTCTCATTGGGTTACCAACTGCTATTTTGATTAGCAGTTGAGCCGCCTTCCATCCAAATATTGAAAAGAAGAGGGATATCTCACAAGGTTGTCCTAGGGAGAAAAAACTTGCAATGTGGTATATAATGCATAAATCAACATGATCCCCTGGAGAAAAGCTTGCAATAAATTTAATAGCATGAAAATAGATAGTCTTACCAGCATGAACCACCAAGAGAAGCATGTGATGTTGCCAAATTTAAAGCTTGAAAATGAAAAGCATGAAATGTTGCCAAATTTAATGGCATGAAATCAAGCATTTGATGAAGGCAAGAATACATCATTGTAAGCGTATTTGTGTTAACCCCAGGGCTCACAATGATGTTTTTTCAAACGTCAAAAATATGTATGAAAAATTTAATTGCCAAGTCATAAAAGATAAGGAATTAATATTATTTAGTCATGTTTCAGAGCAAAAATGTTCAATGATGAGCATTTTGATCTTTTAATCATTAAATTTGGCATTGTGTTGAATCTAGGATCGATGATCTATTACTTTATTCACGTCAATTTTTTCCAATTTAATTTATGAGTGGTGCACATGTCACATTATATTGTTATACTTTATATGACACATCTCTTTGACAAAATTGTAAATTGGATTTGGCTTCTCTCCATATAATCAAACTAACCAAGAAAAAAAACACCATTTATCCATCTCATCATTCTCACTCGTTATTTTAAGCGTACCTTTAGCTTGTTTTAGTCCTCAGATGTTTGCATTTTATAAAGCATACAAATGCATGAGAAGGATATGTGTGTGTATTATGGGCAAAAAGAGTCAACAAAACAAACAGTGTGTACATGAAATGGAAATTGAATTGTGTCTCTCATAGAGTAAATCATCAAAAAGATGTAGAACAAACCATCAATTATTAAACTCGATGGAGTAGAAGAATAAGAACAACAATATTGATTTGGAATATAATTTCAAGTTAAGGATACTTTATCGTAGTGAGACTATAACATCACCTAAATAACAACCACAAAATAAAGATGGTCCACATGGCATGACACCAAAATCTCAATATAGAGTATGTTGTTGTAGTAAAATAGCCTACAACATCACATAAATAACCACCACAAACTAAAGATGACCCACAAGGCATGACATCGAAAGTGTTGATAATGTTAGTATTAGAGTAAGGGAGGATGCAATCACATCAACCTAGGGACTTACACCCCATAGCTAGTGTCTGGATTGTCAAAGTTTTTTGGTCCAAGTAATGCCTCATAAACTATCTTCATCTCATCATTGATGTGTATGTGGGATTATTCACAACACACACACACACTTGATGATGATGTTAACACATACATGCGCATGTCAATTTAAAAAAGAGGTATTAATGTGGAACAAAAATTCAACATAGGGATATACCATTGTAGCAAGATATCTTGTAACATTACATATATAATAACCACAAGTTAAAGATGGTCTACAAGGCATGACACTAAAATCATCAACAATGTTAATACCAAAATGAAGGAGACTGCCACATCAAGTCAAAAACTTGCACTCCAAACCATATTTGTGAATTGTCAAAGTTCAGAGTGATTCACATCAACTATTCTCTATCATTTTAACATAAAAACAAATTAATAATAAATTTCATGTTTATATTATAATATTTTATGACACAATTGATTAAAAATATATAATTATGAGGTGATTAACCTACAGCTAACGATGTAGGACAATATGAAAGTAAAGACTTTTTTTTTGTCAACACTAAAATGTTTCATGAATAAATATAGCTAAATGGTTTTGATTATTGTAGTCTACAATAATTCTTAAGAGAAATCAAAAAAATATGAAGAGAAATCAAAAAAATATGAAGATGAAATGATCATCAAACTTTAACTATAAAGAGAAATAAAAAATATATATGAAAATGAAATGATTATCAAACTTTAATTATAAAAAATTGCGAAATAATTTTGGTTCTATTTATTGTAATGTACAATAATTCTTAAGAGAAATCAAAGAATATATAAATATAAAATGATCAAAAAACTCTAATTATTAAAAGCAAACTTTAATTATAAAAAACATAGTTGAAAGAATTTATGTCCTTGTACTTTATAAGAATTTTAATGGTTTTATCCATGAATTTCACAATAAAAGGGATACATTGAAACAATAAAGGGATACAATTAAACATAGGTGAAAGAATTTATGTCCTTGTACTTTATAAGAATTTTCAAAGAATTTTAATGGTTTTATCCATGAATTTCACAATAAAAGGGATAATTGAGATGAAATGCATTTCATACTTTATTTTTCAAAGATAAAATCGAGACAATTTTGTTCTTCATATTTCATAAGAGCTCTTAAGGAAATTATATAAACATTAACAATATTATTTATGAAGTTATATATATATTTGAAAGTTTTTTACAAACTTTATGAATACATTATTTATCTCGAATACATGGAATATATTGATCTAAAGTTTTGGATGACAGTGGTCTCCTTACTTTAAATAATTTAATAATGGTTGGAGACTTTAATCTCCTTCTCTTTCCAGAAGAGGTCTAGGAATCGAACATGTTTAGTGGATGGCTATTACAATGATCTATTTTTATCAAATCGTCTTATTGACATAAAGTTGACGAAACTGGTGCCAACTTGGAGGAATGGCCACTAGGGATAGGAAGCCATTTCAAGAAGACTAGATAGGTGTCTAGTAGTTGAAACTCTATTAACTGAAGTTGGATTTTACAGGTCATGGGTCGAGCTGCCTTTTGTCTCTGACCATGCCCCTGTTCTCTTACAGCTGGAACTGTCGCCAACCTTCAAAGTATTTCCTTTTAAATTTAATGAGCATTGGCTATGTGCAAAGGATTATACAGCCATTGTGGAAAGCGTATGGAAAGACCCGATTTACCTATCAAAAAGAGGCAGACAAAAGAGAATTATTTGGAAATTACAGGACCTAAAAAAAGCTACAAAAATATGGAACAAAGATTTGAAGACAAAGAATAAAGCTAAAGTGATGATGATTGAAGCAGAAATTAAAACATACTTTGATATTATGAATAATGACTATAATGAGGATGGAGCAAAGGAAATATTGAGGTGTTTGGAAATAGAGATAAAAGAGTTATTAAGATTTGAGGAAGAGCAATGGTGCTTGATAAGCAGGGCGCTCTGGATGGCAGGCGGAGATAGGAATACAAAATATTTTCATAAGGTAGCTAGTCATAACAGAGTCAAAAAGCATATTTGGGAAATAAACAGGGATGATGGTGATAAAACGGTGGACCAACAGGGAATTAAAGAAGAAGCGGTCCATTACTTTAAGCAGTTCTATAGAGCAACCCCCACACCTAATATAGAAGAACAATGTAAACTAATAGATCTTTTCTCACTTATGGTCGATGAAGAGGAAGCGGATACACTGTACAAACCTGTTACTCTGGCATAATTGAAATCAATACTCTTCCAGTGTAAGAAAGAAAAAATTATGGGACCGAATGGGTGGACAGTGTTGGGTATATGTTATATTCTTTGCATGTGTGTGTGAGGGTGTGTCAGGTTCGACAACTACGTCTAACGATCCCTCTAGCAGTGTTCTTTGTGTCGTGTACGCCAGGTGCTTCCTAGGGGGGGGCAGGTATGCCCCACCCTGGTTACGCGCAACGTTCTGAATCGAGCGGCAGCTCGAGGCTGGCGGGGTTCGAGGCAGCACCCCAAAAAATAAATTTGGGCGATTTTTGCTATTTTTAGCGGATTTTGCTATTTTTGGCGGTTTTCTAAATTAATCCTGGATTAAGGGATTAGGGTTTTGGAATCTACAGAATACCTAAAAACATTGTATATATATTGTATGGTGAATGGTGAAATTCGATATAATGAATATAAGAAAGGTTTTCCCAGTTGAGGGTTTCTGGTATAAATCTCTGTGTACTATGTGAATGAGCCATTGATTAATTTGTGTTTTGCTTAAGAATCTATATGCATTGCTTTACTTCACAGGTTTAAAAATTACAGACAACATAATTTTTTATTTATTTCTTTGATCTAGTCGGTGAGGATCTCTTAGCGATGGTAGAAGAATCTAGACTTTTAAGCAAAATCGTTGGTGGCCTAAACTCAACATTTTTTACACTGATCCCGAAGGTCAATAATCCTAAAACATTCGAGGACTTTTGCCCTATTTCCCTTTGCAACCTTTGTTATAAACTTATTTCAAAAGTCATTGCCAACCGTATCAAGCCTTTTTTGTTAAAGTCAATCTCTCCTGAACAGATGGGCTTTCTGGAAGGTAGACGCATACAAGATGCAATCGGGACGGCACATGAAAGCCTCCACAGTATTAAAAAGAAGAGGTTAAAAGCACTAGTCCTTAAACTAGACTTAAAGAAAGCCTACGACTACATTGATTGGGATCTTCTCAGAATGATCCTTCTGAAAATTGGGTTGGGGTTACATTTGGCCAATTGGATCATGTCTTGCATCACTTCCTCTTTGTTTGTTGTCCTTATTAATGGGGAGGCTACTGATTTTTTCAAAAGCGGAAGGGGAATCAGACAGGGGTGCCCTCTTTCACCACTTCTTTTCATACTCATCATGGAGGGCCTCAGTTTATTATTGAAAAATAGTCAAGCAGAGGGTGCTATCACAGGTTTAAAGATTGCCAGTTTCACCATAATCCTACATCTTCTTTTTGTGTACGACATCTGTATTTTATCCAAAGCTAGCCTATCATAATGGAGATTAATCGATAAACTGCTTTCACTTTTTTGTAAATCTTCTGGCCTAGCAGTGAACCTTACAAAATCAACAGTCCATTATTCTGGCCTTTCAAATCATGAACTGGACGAATTCAAATATGTCCTTAATTATGCATTCAGTGATCTTACTATTGGATTTCGTTACCTGGGCTACTACTTGAAGAATGGGACACATCGAGCAACAGATTGGGGTTGGATTGTGGCCAAAATTTCAAACAAAATCAATTACTAGGGAAACATGTGGCTTTCATTGGCTGGGAGGTATATCCTGGTTAAATCTATTCTGGAAGGACAAACAGTCTATTGGATGTCTTTGGAAAACATTACCCCACTCGGTATTAACCAAAATCAGGAAATTAATCTTTGATTTTTTGTGGAATGGCCACCAAGACAGAAAGAGGATTCACCTTTGTAGCTAGGAGTTGTTGTCAAGACCCAAAAGGAATGGGGGTTGGGGTATTCGCAATTTAAATTCTTTCACTTTGGCATTAAATTCAGTGACTCTTTGGTGCATTCTAACAGTGGAAAGTCTCTGGCATTATGTTGTAAGAGATAAATATCTAAAAAATTCCTCACTTATCGATTGGCTAAGAAGACCAGTCCATAAAGATGGGTCTGCTTCAAGGATTTGGGCAAGTTTACTGCGCTCACTTCCAATCATTCTTCACTGGATCACGTGGCTTCCTGGCAGTGGAATTCATATAAAAATTGGTTGTGATAGAATTCTAGGTATGGGTATAAGATCTACACTTAGCAATGAATTATAGTTGACTCTCAACAACAAATGGATCACACTCCTCTCGCATGCATCAAAGTTGCAGGATCAACTCAATTGTACAGATAGATGGAAATCAAGTGATGAATTCGGTCTAGCGGATGCTTTAGTAACAAAATGGTCAAATTTCATTAAAGCGCTGAGTGGAGAAGGCATTACAATGTCTTCCACTAACAAAAACGAATTGAAATGGGCTGGAGGAGACCAGTCGAGAGCATTCACAGTAAAAAACTGTTGTGATGTGATTATATCTACTCGCTCCTTGTCGATTTGGAGTGGCTGGAAGATTGAATGCTGGAAATGGTGTACACAACAAAAAATAATATTATTCTTCTTACTGGAGGCAAAAAATAGAGTACTTACTTGGGGCGTACTACTTAAAAAAGGATGGATAGGCCCGGGTCTGTGCTTTTTATGTAAAAAAAACTCAGAAGACACACATCATCTGCTCATTCATTGTGAGTTCATGAGAAGAGTGTGGGATTCTCTATCACAACAATTAAAACTAACTAACAGTTGGAATGGCCCTTCATTGGCTGACTGTATGGAAGCTTGGATCCAAAACAGGTCGGCACCCAAGGCTCTCCCTTTAATAATGTCTTGGTTTATTTGGAAGGAATGCAACTTGGCAATTTTCGAAGGAAAGTATCTGTCGGTAATTACAGTGGTCTTCAAGATCCTTGGAGCATTCCATAAAAGATTGGTTGTCAACAAGTCCCAGACATTGAGAATAAAACCTTTCTTCAGAATTCAAGGCTACACATTGGCCTTTTTTGACAGGGTAGTGGAGGCAGGGGGCTTGAGATGTGGGGCAGGAGGGACTCTGAAATGTATTGAGGATCTGGATTACAGATGGTTCATTAGTTTTGGTGCAGGGACCAACACTAAAGTTGAATTAATGGGAGCATGGGCGTCTCTCTTGATTGCGAGTCTTCTAAATATACATCATCTGCAGGTCATGGGGGATTCCAAAGTAACCATCGACTGGCTTAATAAAAAAGGGAATTTGCAAGCGATCAATATCGAAGGGTGGAAGATCAGGATAAGAGAACTTATGGCAGCCTTTCAAGGCATTAATTTCCATCATATTTATAGGGAATCCAATGAGGAGGTTGATAATCTGTCTAAGAGAGCTCTTTACTCTCCCAAAGATAAACTGATCTATTTTACATGGGATGGTGAAAGTGAGGGCCCAGCCAATCACATCAACATTTTTTAATTCTTGAATCTGGTTTGAGTGACTGCTTATTTTATATTATGGAACATGGAATTGACACTGAAAGGAATCAATCCTTCTTTGTTTAGGCTGGGCAAAGATGATTCATTTCAACAACTTATTATGGGTCCACTATAGGTTGGTAGGGATGGCATGAATTTGGACAGAGGCCTTTTTACTTGTAGTGGAGATATTTTAGAATGGCAGTTTTTCAGTCTTTCTTACATTTGACGGAGATGTAAAAAATTATAATCAATATAATTTAGAGCGATTTTTCTTGGAAAAAAAAAAAAACTCCATTGAGAACAAATGTAAAACTACATATTAAAAGGATTTTGAAATAGCACGATATCAATCTTTTGAGACATTATAGAGATTGAATTTAGTAATCTTAAAAATACAAATAAAATTAGAAGTAGCAAAAAATGTTAGATGTTAAAAGGTTCTTTTATATATGTATATGTTTCTTTCAAATATATCATATAATTATTAATATATTTTTATTAAATTTTTATTTTATAAAATAAAAATATATTTATTAATTTTTTATTTTACAAAAATAAATAAATAAAATATATATAGAGAGAGAGGGTGTAGATTAGTTGGTGATAGAGTGTACTTTTAATGCACTCATGTAGATCAGTTGGTGATAGAGTGGACCACTAGAGCAAATTGTCAACTTTTAAAGGGTCTCAAATCGGAGAGGAGCTAGCTTCTTCTAAAGGACAAAATCACCTGGATACAACGTTGCAGAGCAAATTGGCTTATGCATGGAGATCTAAACAACAATTTTTTTCATAAATTTGTCAGTTCGTGCAGAAGAAAAAAACATATATAGGGGATCTACGCTGAAGATGGAACATGTCACAAAGGACAACAGGCTTTAAAAACTGCAGCAGTCAACCATTACAAGCTTTTTTTTGAGAAAAATCCCTTTGCAAATCTGGAGACCTCAATATCAGTTACAAGTCTATTTCCCCATACAGTCTCAGCAAAAGATTCACTCATTCTAGACAGGCCCTGTACACTACAGGAGATATCAGCAGCTCTAAAATCCTTCTCAAAGGACAAAATTCCAGGCCTAGAAGGCTGGACGATTGAATTTTATTTTCACTTTTTCGATCTAGTTGGCTCAGATCTTCTGGAGCTTGTGGAGGACACTAGACTCAGTGGTAAGGTGATTGGTGCTTTAAATTTGACTTTCCTCACCTTAATTCCAAAAGCAGCTACACCTACTACCTTTGTGATTATAGGCATATAGCCCTCTGCAACCTTTGTTATAAACTCATCTCCAAAATTATAGCCACCGGGATCAAGCCCTTTCTTTCTCGTTTCCTTTCAAAATAACAACTGGGGTTCTTGAAAGGTCGCCATATCCTAGACACTACTGGCACTGCTTAGGAGTGTATGCACAATATCAAATTAAAAAACTTGAAGGCCCTCATCCTTAAATTGGATCTCAAAAAAGATTTTGATTGCATTGATTGGGATTTTCCTAGACTGATCCTAGCTCAGACAGGCTTCAGCCATAATATGATCAAATGGATTATGGGTTGTGTGGTCAGTGCAAATCTGGCCATTTTGGTTAATGGTGAATCCACAACCTTCTTTCGAATGGGCAGAGGATTGAGGCAGGGTTGTCCCCTCTCACCTCTTATATTCATCTTAGCAATGGAAGCTCTGAGCCTGCTTCTCTAATCAAGCCAAGTTGAAGGAAAGATCTTTGGAATAAAGGTGTCCAGGACCATCAAAATTTTACATCTTCTCTTTGTTGACGATGTCCTTATCATGACAAATGGCACTCTACAGGAATGAATATAAACAAAAGAGATCTTATCCATATTTTGTAGGGCCACAGGTCTGACAATCAATTGGGACAAATCTACTTTTCACTTTGCAAATTTACTTCAGCAAACTCTGGACCAGATTAAAGGTATTTTCCCCTATACTTTCACTCCTCTCACTTCTGGTCTCAATTACATGGGCTACCATTTAAAATTAGACTCTTACAAGACTTCATACTGGAACTGGCTACTTGCCAAAGTAGAAAAAAGGACCAGCCACTGGTGCACGAGCTGGCTCTCTCTTGGAGGTCAGTACACCCTCATCAAAGTTGTCCTTGAAGGATGGGTTGTGTATTGGATGACACTAGCTGCCATTCCTGCCATGGTCCTCTCAAAACTCCGCAAGTTGATTTTCAACTTCCTATGGTCGGGTTGTTCTGACCACTCTTGACAACATCTTTGCAACTGGCAATCACTAGCCAAACCAAAACAATGGGGAGGATGGGGTATTTGAAACATCTTTCATTTTAGTCAAGCGCTTGCGGCTTCTTCACTCTGGCATGTGCTAAATTCTCCTGGCATCTGGCATATTGTTATCATTGACAAATATCTCTGCCAACGTACAGTTAATAGTTGGCTATTATCAGAAAATACTAACACCAAATCAACTTCTTTCTTTTGGAGTAACATCTCAAAAGCAAAGCATCTGCTTACATGATGGATTAGTTTTCTCCCTGGCTTGGGGCACTCAATAGCACTTGGGCGTGATCGAATTAAGGGATTAGAGGTTTCAATTACTCTTTCTCCGCAACTAATCACTCAACTCCATTTGCAAAATTGTTGGTATCTATGCCAAATCCGTGACTCTATTAAATCGGATTACCTACCAGACACATAGATAACCAACGCAACTCTTGGACTTAATCTTGAGATTTCCCATGAATGGAATATCTTATGTACAACCTTATCTCTTTCGCGTATACACCTATCTGATTCAAAAGATCAATTACAGTGGACGGGGGGAAACCGATCAGGCAATCCATCTGTCCAAAATATATATGCAACAATTATGAATACACATCCTCACATAGTTGTCAGAGGATGACGTAAAAACTTTTGGTCCTGGCATATTCCGCCCAAGATCAAACACTTTACCTAGCTGATGATTGCTTACAAACTTAACACATGGGATATCCTCCAAAAAAAGGCTTGGTCTCGGCCAAATATTTGTCGTCTTTGTCGCTCTGATTTTGAATCTGCATACCACATTTTTATAAAATGCTCATTTACTAGACAGGTATGGGAGATAGTTACTTTGACTATAAAACTTCAAACTACTTGGTATGGGACCGAGGTACAAGATTGTTTTGACTCTTGGGCTCTCAGGGAACACAAGCTTTTACACCTTCCATCACTTATTTGCTAGACTATATGGCTAGAAAGGAACAAAACTATTTTTGAAAATGGGCCTCCATCCACAAGTGTTGCAACATACAAAGATCTGGGCATATTCAACTCTTGGAAGGAAGCACACTCCAAAAAGATAAAAATACATCACATAAAGAATGGCCCTGATTTAGATGACATTCCAATAGGTTGGTTCGACGAAGCTGAACTATCAAATGGCTCTCAAAGTGGAGCTGGAGGTATTATCAAAATTGCACCAAATTCTTTTTATAAGTGGACTATCAACTGTGGCCCAGGCACCAATACCAGGGCAGAACTTTTGGGTGCCTGGGCCACTTTATTCTTGGCCTCTAGATTACACATTGTTACCCTTTAGGTTCTCGGGGATTCCATAATTGTTATTGAATGGTTGAGCAACAAGGGAGATCTACAAGCTATCTCTCTCACAACTTGGAAGGACATAATTCGTCATCTACATCACACTTTCAATAACCTCAACTTCAAACACATTTTCTATGAACACAACAAATCTGTTGATCAACTCTCAAAGACAACGCTCCAGAAAAAAGAGGGTATCATGTCCTACAACCTTTGGATTGATGGTCATGAGGGCCCTCCCCACTTTTTAACTCTTTTCTAAGATCAGTTTTTCCCCATACCCTAGAGGACTTTCTTGATTTGAAAGTGGGAATTTATTTCATCTGGTCTCAGTTTTATCTCTTATTACATCTAAACTTATTTCTACGATAACACTCTCATAAGTTCCACTAGAAACTTCTTCTTCTGCCACTCTACCCAATTTGATCTTTCCCCCTTTGTTGGTCGATAGACAACTATAGGCGAAAGACATATTTTACTTTTCAACAGATTCTTTGCAGTCACTGAATGTAACTTTCTGTCCTAAAACCAAATTATATAATATATAATTGTGAAATTTTCCCATTGGAAAAAAAAGTACACTTTTAAGTCATTCCTTGTGATGTCATTGATTCAAACCTTCAAGTGTGGGGTGCATGGAGGTTATAGTGGTAGTTGTGAGAATTGTGTCACACGAGTAAAGACTCATCCATCCTAATTGTCAATTCTACCAGGTATAATAATAATAATATAAAAATATATTAATATTCAATTACTTAAAAAAACTTTAATATATCAACTAACCCTCTACCTTTACCTTAAAATTTATATTAAAAATATATTTTAAAATATCTCTATTAATAATAATATGAATATATTCCACAACTTCCACATAATACAAATACTTCAACTTTTATTATTGATAGAGAAACAACAAAATCTATATAAAAAAATGTGTTTCCCTCCACCAAAAAAAACCTTCATAGCTTTTATGGCATAAGTTTGAATAAAAGGCTTCATATAAAAAAAACTCTAATTAGATTTTTAATTTGTAATACATAAATTTGAATAAAACACCTTGTATAATCATTTTATTTTTAAAAATAATATTTTACTTTTTACTTAATCCTTCCTTTTACTTATAATGCTTTCTGCTTACTAACAATTTTGTAAGTCATTTTTCCTTCGTTAAGTTGATGATCGTAAACCTTCTTTTTATAATTTTATTTTATTTTATTTTATTTTACCCCACTTCATCTTGTTCATCTTGTTCATCTTGTTACTTTATTTTGTTCAAATTGTTATCTTATTTTGTTCTTTACCCTTGTTTTTATGGTAAAATGTTCAATTAGTTGTCTCATGTTTCAGAGGCAGAAACATTAGGGGTTCTTGAAGGATTTTATTGGTCGTGCTTGCTCCAAAAGTCAACTCGAATGAATACATCGTAAATTTATTGACGTTTTGGCTCAATAGTTGTCTCGTCTTCAATGTCTTCTCACGCTCCTCGACAATATCCTTTGAATTCACATTTATAGGTTTTCATTTTTCTTTCAAATTTAAACGAAAACTTCACCGTTGTTAAATGCACGGTGTGGTGTTTTTTTCTGCTTATGGTAATTAATGCATTGATTTTAAGTGCCTCGCAATTTTACATTTCATAGAACCTTATTAGTAAAAATATAGGTCCTCTTCCAGCGGGTTTGATAGTTGCACTTATCAACCTCTCTGAATTCCGTAATAGAGCCGCTCTGGAACTCAGGATGCTCAGGAGCCGTGCGACCTGGCTCAAGTGGGGTGACTCAAACTCTAAGTTTTTCCATAGAGTCGCTAGCCACAACAGGAACAAGAAATTAATTTGGTCCATTGATAGCGAAAACAATGGGACCATCCGTGGGCAAGAGGCAATTAAAAAGGAAGCGGCCGCATACTTTGAGCACCTTTTTAAATCAGATGGTGGACTCAGCCTGCCGAACAAAGTCTCTACAACCAGCCTTTTCTCTACTTTGGTTACACAGTCTGAAGCAGTCGAACTGTTCAAACCCGTCACTTTGCAAGAACTAAAGAATATCTTGTTTCTTTTCAAGAAGGAGAGGAGTCCAGGTCCAGACGGCTGGACGGGTGAATTCTTCTCCCACTTTTTTGATATCGTTGGCCCTGATCTACTTCAGATGGTGGAGGATTCTCGTATCAAAGGTAAAATCTCCAGTAGTCTTAATTCTACCTTCCTGGTCTTAATTCCAAAAGAAAATTGTTCTTCTACCTTCAACGATTTCAGACCGATCTCCCTTTGTAACCTAGTCTACAAGCTTATTTCTAAAGTAATCTCCAATCGGATTAAGCCG
Organism: Picea sitchensis; assembly: GCA_010110895.2. Classification (NCBI taxonomy): domain Eukaryota; kingdom Viridiplantae; phylum Streptophyta; class Pinopsida; order Pinales; family Pinaceae; genus Picea; species Picea sitchensis. The sequence continues at coordinate 74,899 of SNQJ01S0009838.1, forward strand.
GTTTTGGAAACAAGTCTCTCAGTTGAACAACTTGGGTTTATAAAGGGAAGACAGATTCAAGATGCCATTGGTGTTGCCCATGAGTGCATCCACAACATCATTCAAAAATAGCAAAAGGCGTTGGTCGTGAAACTTGACCTCAAGAAGGCGTTTGACAGCTTAGACTGGGATTTTCTAAGACTTGTCCTCCTCTCGGTTGGCTTTGGTGATCAGTTCACAAACTGGATTATGTCCTGCGTTACAAGTGCAAATTTTGTAGTGCTGATTAACGGGGAGGCGTCTAGTTTTTTTTAAAGCGAAAGGGGGCTCCGCCAGGGATGTCCACTTTCTCCCTACCTTTTTATTCTAGCTATGGAAGCCCTTAGCCTCCTCCTCTCTAAAGGCTGCTCTGAACATCGATTCACAGGTATCAAGGTTTCTAATCACATCAGAATGGTGCACCTGATGTTTGTGGACGATATCCTTTTAATTTCCAAAGCAGATTTAGCGGAATGGCTCGCGCTCATGGACATCCTTCAACTCTTTTGTTCAGCTTCGGGGCTGTCCATAAATTTTTCTAAGTCTACTGCTCATTATTGGGGTTTAAAAGAGGTTGATCTCTCCCTCTACAAAGTCTTCTTCCCTTTCTCTTTTGTTGATTTAAATTCTGGTTTTCATTACCTTGGGTACCATCTAAAACACGGTGCTTCCTCCCCAACCGACTGGAACTGGCTGGTTGCATACTTTGAGAGGAAAATTGGTTTCTGGTGCAATAAATGGTTGTCCCTGGGGGGACGTCTAATCCTGGTCAAGTCTGTGCTTCAAAGTCTGGTTGTTTTTTGGATGCTTCTGGAATGGATTCCCGCTAGAATCATCACTTTGCTCCGCAGACTCTCTTTCAATTTTCTTTGGAATGACAGTGCAGATAATCGCCGCTTCCACCTTTGCAACTGGCAGACTCTCTCAAAGCCCAAAAAGATGGGGGGATGGGGTCTAAAGAACCTTTCCATCTTCAACTCGGCTTTACTGGCTTGTTCTTTTTGGAGAGCGGTCTCTTTTGATAGCATTTGGCATAGAGTCATCAGGGACAAATATCTTGGTGGTTTACCCCTTCCTGCTTGGCTGCGTAAGACTCGACTCGTTCAGAAGTGGGATTCTCCCTTCTGGAGGGGCCTGGTCTCTTCCTCTCAGGTGATCCTCCATTGGCTTCGTTGGAGGCCAGGTTCGGGTGAAGAAATAAAAATTGGTCGTGATAAAATCGTGGGTTTAGAAGATCAGTCGATCCTCTCCTTGCAGCTCAGATCTCATTTGCTCTCTTTAAACTTTTGTACTCTGGCTCATTTGAAACAGGAGTCCGGTGCCTTCCCTCTTCCCAATCAATGGCTCCAGAGTAGCGACCTGTCTCTCAGCGGTCCGATGGCCTCAGAATGGGGTTCCTATACGGCAGCTCTTAAGTGTACTGGTCTTTCTCTTTCTGCTGAGCGGGATTCTCTTTACTGGGTTGGGGGTGATGGTTCCGGCAAGGTCAGTGCCAGGAATGTCTACACGGCTCTCCTGCATGTCAGTGACTCAGACACATATCCGCAGTGGCTTCGACGACTGTGGACTCGGCCTCTCCCTCTCAAGCTTAAACTTTTTATTTGGCTCTGTGCAAATGAGAAAATCCTTACCTGGGAGGTGCTCTGTAGGAAAGGATGGCAGGGTCCTGGATTTTGTGTTCTATGCAGCCGGGCCTCGGAGGACGTCCATCATTTGTTGATTCACTGTAGTTTTGCACAAGACTTATGGAAACAAGTTTTGTTGCACTTCTCCCTTCCTCTCTTCTGGTCAGGTGCCTCCATAACAGAGTGTCTCTCCACCTGGTTTTCTAATCAAGCAACGCCTTCTTCTCTGGCTGTTACGGTGTGCTGGCAGCTCTAGCTAGAAAGAAACAAGGTCCTCTTTGAGGACTCCACCCCTTCTGTGCAGGCTGTCTTCTACAGAATTTTGGCTTCTTTTCACTGGCAGCCGTCTTCTACCAAGACTCTCCCTTCCAAAGCGATGTTCTTAAATTTGCCTCTTGGTCACTCAGTGGCTTGTTTTGATGGTGCGGCCCTGTCTTTTGTCTTTTGCTGTGGTGTTGGAGGCACATTCAAATTTCATCTGGCAAGGATTACGAAGTGGTTTCTAAATTGTGGTGTGGGTTCCAACATAAAAGAGGAGTTGTTGGGCTTATGGACTACACTCACGCTGGCCTTCTACTGGTCCTTAAACCACCTCTGCATTCTAGGTGACTCGAAAGTTATCGTAGATTGGTTTAATGGAAATTGTAATCTCCAATCCATCCATGTGGAAGGCTGGAAGCTTAAAACCCAACAGCTGGCTAACCTTTTCTCCGATATCTCTGTCCGTCATCTCCCCAGAGCGCACAACTCGGAGGCTAATGCTCTCTCCAAGAGAGCTCTAACTGAAGTGGTTGGCAGACTTTATATCTACCACTGCAAGGGAGGCCTGGAGAGTCCGATCTCTTCCTTAAATCTTTTCGAATCCTGAAGATCAGTTTAATTTTGGCATGGGTTCATCGCTGTGGGCCTAGGTATTTTTCTACATCACTGATCGATTGAGTGGCGAGGGAGGTTGGATGTTTCTTACTGTGGGGATATAAACATTCCTGTTTTTTATCAGCTCTTGGTGGCGATCTCATTGATCGTTTTTTTGGCTTGCCGGTGGTGTTATGGATACGCCTTTCTTTCTCTGTCGGCCCTGGACATCATTGTGTTCCTTGTATATTTGTTCAGATCATGATCTTTTGAGCATGAACTAGTCTCAGTCGTTTGGTTAATATTGTAAATGAGTTTATACTTATATAAATTCGAGTCAATTTTTCTTGGGAAAAAAAACCTCTTTGAAAAGCTTCGCAATTTTAAACATTGTATAATCTTGTATCTGTAATTTTCAGTATTAAAGGTTTTTGTCACGAATTTGATAACTAAAGTTATAAATGTCTTTGAAGAGCTTCACAACATTTACATTAGATTTACATTAGCTAGTACAAAAACTCAAAAATGTTAATAGATAGGGCTTTGTCAGAGTATTTTCAATGCTCAACTTCAAAATGTTTTTGAAAATTCTTTTAATCAGTTAGTTGTGTTGAATTACTGAGAGGGGGGTGAATCAGTAATAGAGCAATTTAATCCTTTTTAACCATATAATCCAAGTGTTATATCAATGTAGTATTATCATCCAATAACTGCAGAGTAAATAAGCAATGAACAAATGAACAATCATACACATACATAATACACCATTGTTTTACATGGAAACCCAAAGCGAGAGAAAACCACATAATGATTTTTGTTATATGCCTTGAAGAATTACATTCATTGGAAGCACCAACTTCCTTTGTTTTCCAGTTGCAACTGGAAGGAGGCTCCAACCTCCTTTTTTCTCAGTCTACAACCCGAGGGAAGCTCCAACTCCCCTATTCTCTGGCTACAACCAGAAGGAGGCTACAACCCCTTATGTTCTCCGGCTACAACCGNGGAAACCCAAAGCGAGAGAAAACCACATAATGATTTTTCTTATATGCCTTGAAGAATTACATTCATTGGAAGCACCAACCTCCTTTGTTTTCCAGTTGCAACTGGAAGGAGGCTCCAACCTCCTTTTTTCTCAGTCTACAACCCGAGGGAAGCTCCAACTCCCCTATTCTCTGGCTACAACCAGAAGGAGGCTACAACCCCTTATGTTCTCCGGCTACAACCGGAAGGTGGCTACAACCACCTGTCCTTGTCCTGTCCAACCGCCCTGAAATTGAAGTAGAATGATGGAACCACTGTCACACTATCACTGTGAGATATACCGTTGTAAACCTGTACCAATAAACCTAAACCATGCATCAACCATGCATCAACCTGTACCTCAACCTGTAATCAACATGTATCATAAACATAAACAAGTGCATCAACCATGCACCAACCTGTACCAAAAAAACTGTAATCAACTTGTACCATAAACAAGTGCATCCAACCATATACCAAGTATGTACCAATCATGTGTCAACTACTCATCAACTATGACTCATCAATATGTACCAACTTCATCAACTATACATCTCATGTATGTGTCAACTCATCAATTACTTGTCTCAACCATGTACCCAACATGTACCTTAACCAAAATCCCTTATCAATTTCCTCATCCAAATATGATTTGTAACTCTGTAATAGACCTAGTGTATATGATCACATACCTACAAACCTTCCTTAACTTTGACATCAAGAGACTAGCATTTTCATCAAACTTTTATTTAGTCTCATGTGACTAGTTTGGGATTAGTCAACAACCCTAACTTGAAATAATCATAATTATGTACCTGTAAAGAATAAAGATCTAAAAATAGTACACATTGTTCTTCAGTTTGTTTTATGAAATTCTTCCAGGTGTCACTAGTTGGAACCTCTCAGAAAAGGAGTTATAACACAAATGGCATACCTTGTTGAATTCTGGCTTATTCTAGAGAGAGAACTTGTAGAGCATGCCCCACACAGAATATTTGTTGAATGGATCTGAAAATGTTACACATAATACTAAAAAATGTATTATAACCAACACATTTGGTTGTACGAAATTTGGATCTGTTATGAATAAGTTATGACGTTTTTACCCGAAACACATGTTTTAGACTAGTTTCGGGACTAGCCACAAACCATATTTTCCACAGAGTGTAACTCCAAAAATTCAACGACCCACAAGCTGAAATTTTACCACACATACTTGGATATGTCTCCTCAATGTCCTATCAATTTCACGGTCTGAATCATTTTAGAAAAAAAAATATTGTGAAAATGGTGAGATGACCTGTAAATAACATACCTTAGAAAGCATCATCAAAATAATTTATCCTCCCTTGAATTTCGGCCCTCTTTTCTTCACCTTCCCTCTGAAATTCGGCTTAGATATCCTTTGGTTACCTCAGTCACCTATATATATTCAATATGCTCAAGTGTGATATAAAATGAGAGAGCATTGTCTCTTATTTATACTCTCCAAGTAGCTCCCTTATAAGCATCTTCTAGGTCCCTTTGCCCACTTTCATTATTTTAGGGTTAACCCACTTCTAATTTATCCATTAAATTTATTATTTAAATAAATTATTTTGTATTCACTTTGATAGTACACTCATCACTTCACTTTATTAGTTACCTTCTAAAATCTCTTAAACCACTTTGACTACTTTGACCTTTTGGGGCTTCTAGATGACATATGAGGGTCCTCCAACTTCATAAGGTCATAACTCTCAAATTGTGAGGAGTTATGTGACGTTCCACATACCACCATAAATGGCATGGCATGTACTATCCATCTAGAATAGTCTTACCTACAAATATATCAAAACTCGTACCATTATCCATCAAGCAAACTTGGGTCCATTACCCAAACCCGGGTTCTCCAAATTCTCATGGCCATAACTCTCTAACCGTGAGGAGTTATGTGACGTTCCACATACCACTAGAAATGGAATGACATGTACTATCCATAGAAAATAGTTTTATCTTCAAATATATTAAAACCCATAACATTATACATGAAACAACCTTGGGTCCATTACCCAAACTTTTGTGCTACCGGAATTCACTACCGGACTTTCTTCAAGGGTTGACATCAATGACAACCAACCTTAATCAACAAGTTGATGCGTGAATTGATAAGTTTGCAAGACCAAAATCTTCACCTGAAATCTTCACCTTAGTCAACTCTTACACTATTTTGAAATATGTTTTTACAAAACCAAACATCAAACATTTTTTTTCCAACTTGTCACAGATTATATAATTTAATTTTATCATGAATTTAAATCATGGTTGTTTTCCATGCTACCTACTTGACCGAACTAAGCCCTTATTTTATTTTATTATATGTTTTTTTTTTTTCATTTTTGTAATTTCCTTTTTATTTTTTAACAATTTTATTTATTTATTTCTTAATTTGTATTAAATTGTTTCATTTTCATTTTCTTTATTCTTTATATATATATATATATATATATATAATTTTATTTTACTTTTTTACTTCTTTTTTTTTTCACTTAAAAGCTATAATTCTTCATTCAATATCATATAAATATTCCAATTAAGGATGTTAATACTTTTCCAATCTCGTGTAAATTCTACCTTTCTTTCTCAATTTTTTGAATGAAGGATAATAGTAATCATCAAGCAAAATGTTGGTTGGTAACCTCTAGCGATTCAATGAGATTAGATACAAAGACTTCTATGAGCTTTTGCACAAGAGCATTTACTAATCGAGTGTGTGTGTAGCCTTCTGGATTAACTCTTCCATTAGTGTGTGTGTGTGTAGCCTAATGGATTAACTCAATCAATTGTCACCAATGTTGTTTGGAATTTGGTTAGTTCTGTGCCAACACGTGTCTTGTTGGAATTACCCTGTGTGAGGTGCATTGCTTACGTCGACGGGTTTACCAAGGGTGTCATCCAAAAATGTGGGGATGCATGTGGCAAGCTTAAGTATTGCAGTGATAAAGGATACTAAATCTTGAGTAATCACATTTAAATTATCAACCAGGGAAATCGTAGACTTTAGAAGCATTGTGCAAAATGTATGCAATCATTATGTGTAGAAATGAGCTATTGAATGAATTTTGTATCATTTTCCTTTTTAGGGAATGAAACAGTATGATTAATATGCAGCTACCTGCAACAAAGAACCATAGATCTATAGGACGAGTCTTTCAGACATGGAATGTCTCATGGCTTACTAGTTGATGCTACAAAACACCTTATCTCCTTTAGAATTAAGCATCATCATTGAAAGTAAAATTTAATATAAATGCTCAATGCTATGGAAAGGAAATGGAAACTGAAAGGTAAATTCAATGTTGGGAAATAAACCTATTATACAGTGCATTGGATCAGACAACAAATCCCTTGCCAACCATAGGTTTATGGCATGCTGACAAAGGAATAAATCACATTAATAGTGACAATGGAAACGTTTTAGCTACATAAAATAAAAACATTCACAAAATAAATACATATGTAATGCACAACAAATATGAAGGTGCATTCACCACCAACCTCTCCAAGTAAGCCCTACCTAAACATGACTGGTGAATCCCTTCTTTAAAACTTGAATTAACTCAAAAGAACATGATAATCTTTTTATTTCATCAAAGAGATTCATAAGTACAGTGTAACGTGCCCAACTCCATGTTGAGCCACATTACTACAAATCCATCTCTATACAACTGTACTTTTGAAAATTCTTTCAACTTGGGTCATATTTTCCATAATTAACAACTTTGATACCATATAATAATTATGCCATGCATATGATACAAATATGCATGCATAATACATTCAATTCCATGCATAATTTATAATAACAAGATGAATTGTAAATCCAATCCATTCATGAGATATAACAACAATTTAAACATATAAATACACACAATAAATGTCATTAAAGCACACATATCATAAAGAATACTTATATTTAATGAAAGCACCAATTGACTACGGACTCCAAACATTCCACTCAACCATAAACTTAGTTGCTCCAATTCTCTCTGCAGCAGGTCACCCCTGAGCTGGGGCTACGACTCCACTAGGGCAAGGCTACAAGATAACAATGTTACATTGACTCTCACTAGCTCACACCCCAAGCATGAAATCCACAAGCATTGGTAACAAAAATGACAAAGAATGGATTGTTTTCCATTGAAAACAAGGCTTAAGTATGCATGGCCTTAACTTGCTATGTGACACTCAAAGAAGCCCACTTAGGAACCTTTTCCTAAACTTTATAACTTATGATAATATGCTCATATGACTTTGGCTTGAAATATTATATTGTTTTTTTCATTAGCCTATTTTTAGGCCTCCTAGCCCTCTCACCTTTCCCTCTCGTGGAGTCCGNCTAACTTAGTCTGTGAGCATGATGTATTTTTTTAATCAATTGTATGTACAATTTACAATGGTAGGCTCCTTAATCATCATAGGCTCTCTGGCCTTCATCATATAGGCACTCTGGCCCAAAATCACATACAAGCTCTTTGACCCAAAATCATACTAGCTCACCAACCTATATAACATATGTACATATACAATTACAACCTAGGGATCACACTGGGGGTATTACATACAACCTCTAATATGTAGCTCTTTCAACCCTAGCTATAAGCAAACTCAAACCTATCATTGTCTCCCTTAATAGAGATATAGATGAGTATATTTATACTAAGAGGACCTTGGATCCTTACTATGGAAATCCAAGCTCTAAACTAAGAGTCTTACCCAAAAAATCACCATTCCCTCCTTCGTTAGTTAAGGTGGTTCATTGAGAAATAGGATCCTAGGGTGCATGATCCCTTTTTGGTGCAAGAACAAGGGTTTTCTTGGAGGATTTGTGGCACCATTCTCTCTCTTGACCTGCTACATTAAATGGCTACTATGGAGTGCATGGTTGTCTCCCTCTTTATTGGGATGGGGTGAGAGGCTTACTGGAGAACTCATGGTGCCAATCTTCTCATTGGTCTGCTACTTTCAATGGATTGTCACAAAGCGCACAACCATCCCCCTTCTTTCTTAAACCGGAGCATTATGGAACACGTCTCTCCATCCCCAACTATTACTTTGCTTAGATTAGTAAGGCCAACCAATTGATGACCTAATTCTTTGTTGGAAAAGCATTGCTTTCTCTATCTTATTGATGAGTATGTATTGGCTTGTCCTTCTCTTGGTTCTAACTAGGACAAATGTTAGAGGCAAGACCAAAGACAAAAACATAAACAAAGTACATTTTCTACAACCATGGGGGTCAAAGATACATAGAATAAATCACCAACAAGAATATCACAAACCCATACTCATGAGCAATAAGAAAGCTCAAGCATTCACACATACAAATCTCACAAAATGCAACCAAAGTAGACTATTGCAAGCTATTAATCAACACATTACAAAATAGTTTAGTTTAGTAGATATTTGGCGAACCAATAGACAAATTGCAACCTCTTGGGATAAATACTTATACAATTAATGAATATAATGGGATAATACAGGAGCCCATCAACATGTCTTGGGTTTCCTCGTGAGGTTTTCCTTGGAAAATGTGTATGTGTGTGTGGAGTCCTTTGGGGTTAACAATCGCTATTGTGGTTGGCAATTGAATCACCCTCCATCTAAATATTTCAGAGAGTATGGAGGATCCCACAATGTTTTCCTTGGAAAATTTAATATCGTGTGTGTGTGTGTGCCCAAGGGGTTAGATTAACTAATTGTCACCAATGTTCTTGGGAATTTGGCTAGTTCTGTGCTGAGAAGTACCTAATTCAAATATCCATGGATGAGGCACACTAGGCTAAGTCGATGGGTTTACTAGGGATGTTGCCATCCATGAGTGTGGGGAAGTATCCCTGGGGTTTCCCCATGAGATTTTCCTTTGGGAAACACACACACACATAGACACATTCTTTTATATTTGTAGAGCTATGATCTAACAACAACCTGGAACATATGTTGTGATAATCACCTACGTTCAAATTTATTTTATATTCGTCAAGTTATGGTTTAGCAACAACTTGAAGCAATTATTATGCCATAACCATAGTTCAAATCCTAGTGAAATTTACAAAATGTAGCTATTAATCATATTGAATATTATTAATGTAACATTTGTAGACAACATTATATAATATTGGCAAGGTATCAACATACCCTATTCTTATTCTTCCCTTGAACGTATTATAGTGGATCAAATTTCTTTTCAAAATTACCATGCATGTATAATAATAAAAAATATATATTTCAAATATCATATAAAAAAATATAGCATGAGTGGGTATAATGGTTAAGAACATGTGTTTCCTCCTAAGAGATCACAAGTTCAAATCCAGAGAGGGGTAAGGTATGTATACCTCTGTAAACTTTACCAGTAAAATCGTTGAG
>SNQJ01S0009839.1:0-10782 GCA_010110895.2 Picea sitchensis
AATAAAAATAAAAATAAATGTGAAAGGTTAGAGCTTGTGCATACAGATGTATGGGGACCATCTCAAGTATCATATCTTTGTGGCTCTCGTTATTATGTTACTTTTATTGATGATGCAACTAGAAAAACTTGGGTTTATTGCATTCGACAAAAATCTGATATTTTTGATACTTTTAAGAAATGGAAAGCTTTGGTTGAGAATGAGACAAGAAAAAGGTTGAAGTGTCTCAGATCATATAATGGAGGTGAATATTGTAGCAAGGAGTTTGATGATTATTGTTTATACCATGGGATTCATAGAGAGAAGACAGTTCCAAGAATACCACAAGAAAATGGTGTGTCAGAAAGGATGAACAAGACAATCATGGAGCGTGCAATGAGTATGAGATTGCATGCTAGTTTGTTCTTACAGTTCTGGGCAGATGTTATAGATACTATTGTTTACTTAATAAACAAAGGACCTTCAATCTCTTTGGATGGTAGAATTCTAGAGGCATGGACAGGTAAAAAGGTAAACTAATATTTTTTGAAGACTTTCGAATGTGAAGCATTTGTCCATATTGATAAAGAAAATAGAACAAAGCTTGAGGAAAAATCCAAGAAGTGTACCTTTATTGGATACAATGTTAATGATTTTGGTTATCGCTTATGGGATTATGAAAATAACAAAATCATTAGGAGTAGAGATGTCATATTCAATGAGAAGGTCATGTACAAAGATGGAGTCATTGAGAAATCGGAAAAAGAAAAACTAGAATACAGAATGCTTGATGAGATCAACTTTGGAAAATTCAAAGGGGCGAGAGAAAGGAAAATCAAAATGTACAACAACAGGGAGCAACATGGTACCTCCAAACTCCTGCAAGTGTTGTTAGAGTATATACCAGGTTAAGTAGACCCCACAGATGATACTCTCCCTTCATTGTATTATTTATAGTTGAATGATTGAATTGAACCAGAATGTTATGAAGAGGCAATCTGGTAGACACCAAAAGGAATTGAGAACAAGGCATGAAAGAGGAAATGGATTCTTGGTAAATGACTAGATTTGAGACTTGGTTCAGTTGCCTACAAGAGAAAAGAGCATTACAAAATAAATGGGTTTACAATTTGAAGGAAAGAAAATGTAGGAAAATGGCTGATACAAGGCTAGACTTGTTGTAAAGGGTTTGCACAAAAAAAAAAGGTATAAATTTTAATGAAATATTTTCTCATGTTGTTAAAATAACTTCAATTAGGACTATTTTAAGTCTTGTGGCGGTAGAGAAGATTGCATCTTGAACAGTTAGATGATGTAAAACATCTTTTCTCCATGGGGATTTGGAAGAGATTTATATGCACGAGAATACGAGGGTATGAAGTCAAAGGGAAGGAGAATTTGGTATGCATGTTGAAGAGAAAGGCTTGTGGCCTAAAAACTAGCTCCAAGGCAGTGGTATTATTTGAAGTTTATTAGGTTTATGACAGAACAAGGTTATAGTTGATGTCATTATGATCACAATGTTTATTTTAAAATGCTAGAAAATGGAAGCTAATTGTATTTAGATGACATACTTGTTGCAGAGTCTAATATGCACGAGGATATATTATTGTCAGAAATTAGCTGAGCTAGAACTTGCAATAGGATTTAGGTGTTACAAAGAAAATCCTTGCTATGAGAATAACACGAGACATGAAAATTTTCAAATTGACATTATCTCAGGGTGAGAATTACATAGAGGTCTTGGAGAGGTTTAGAATCTGAGAATGAAAGCAGAGTTGGTACACTTTAGCCGACCATTTCAAAATTAACTAAGAGTACTAGAACCACGGAGGAGATAGAATACATGTCAAGGTTCCCATATTCATGTGATTTAGCGACTTGATGTATCACGATGAATGCACACAAGACAGGATATTACACATTGATGGGAGTTGTGAGAAGGTATATGAACAATCAGTGTTAAAGAAAATTGGGAAGCAATGAAGTGGATTCTCAAATTATTTGAGAGAATACTTGCTACTACTCATGCATTATGATGTTTTTGGAGGAGGTTCGGACACTTTTCTCTGGGGATATGTTGATTTGGATATAGTAGGTGATAAAGATAGCGGGAGGAGCACCATAGGGTATGTTTTACTATAGGTGGAACAACAGTTAGTTGGATTTCAAAAATACAAAAAGTTGTTGCACTTTCAACCATAGAGACAGAGTATGTTGCTGATACAGATGCTAGTAAAGAAATGATTTGAATTCTGAGAGGGTTTATAGGAGGTGAGAAGCGTGAGAATAGAAGTTTGTACTTTGATAGTGAGAGTGCCATTAATTTTGCAAAGAAATCAACCTTCCATTGAAGACTAAGAATATACAGTTGAGGTACCTTTTTCATGATCCATCTTGGAAGATGGGCATTTGAAGTTGGAAAAGATACACACTAGTCAGAAATCTGAGACATATTAACAAAGGGTAACCGAGGGGCTGAGTTTCTGTTCAGTTTCAGTTGGTTTTAAAGCATGAAGATGAAGATGAGAAATTTTCTAGGTCCAAAGAAGATTCATAGACCAACAGTGCTTATTGGTTAGGTTGGTAGAGATACTGATCTCAAGTGGGAGATTGTTGGTTGTAGCTTTGATTATCTTCTGATTCATAGGTCTTTGTTTTCAGCCGTGTTTATACCCATGAATACTTTACAACCCATAAGAATGTAAACTCTTCCCGCATAGAAGTCTTTAAGAGTCCGTGAAACCTGAAGAAGCCACTTGTAAATGTATTGTAATTTCATTGTAAATATGGACCGTTCATTTATAAGGTCACAAATCTAATGATAGAAGTTGTGTTAGGTTTTTTTCCCTAGAAGGAAACCACCTTTTATGAAATTTATTAGGCTATGCATCATTGTGAATATTGTGATGAGAGGATATTTTTGAGAAAGAAGAAGAAGTTACAGGTGTGTTGTAGGTTGCTTTATCCCTTCATTTGTTGGATAATAATAAGAGGACGACAATTTCTCACAGTGGATGTAACCCACAGCAGGGTGAACCACATATATACGTGTCTCTATTGTATTTTGTATTGTCTTGTGTTTTATTTCCCATTTGTTTTATTTTATTGCTCTGATCCTATTTTTCTATAGCCAGAGGAGCATTGCTAGTGGTGCCTCCTAACATTATATAGAACACCAAAAACATGAGAATTTGTTTTGATCTTTAGCTTCAATGGTGCACTATATTTGATTGGATACACTACACATAGTACACCCATACATTTTGAAGTGCATTGATAAGGTCGAGAAAATTTAATTTTATTTAATTTGATTACTAGTGTGTTTATGATGTAAGTGATCACTAGTTACAATGCCCCATTACATTTATGAGTGCACTGAAAAGCATGAGAAAATGAATTTATGAAATTTAACTTTACAGTGTGCTAGATACATATGGAAGCACCACTAATGGTGCCTCTGTACATTTCCTAGAGCATTGGCAAGCAATGGAAATTTATGTTAATAAAAGTGCACTCAAAGGTGCACTTACAATATATAGGAGCATCGCTAACGATACCTCCTAACATTATATAGATCATCAAAAAAGCACAAGAATATATTTTTAACTCTTTGGATTCAATGATTTGCTCAATTTGACTGTACACACCAAGAACCGTGCATCTTGTTCATAGAAAAGATACACCACATAGGTAAGTTCAAGTTGAACAACAAGAATGCACTATGTGGAAATTCAGTTTTTAGAAAAGTCAAATTCAAGGACATGAGAATTTGATTCTTCAACCTTGTGTTGACAGTGATTGGATTCCATAGTTAAATGATATTGTTCCTGAGTAAATTTCCTCCCCGCATGGTTTTGGGAAATAAGTTTTGACTATTAAAAAAATAAGACATCAATAAGTTGCTTAAAAAGAGCTTGACACTTACCAAAAGAGAGCTTCTTCAATGAGCAACTTTAAAGTCAAAAGGCCAAGAGGGCCAAGGGGAGCAAATTTAAGCTTGCATGCATTGGAACAAAACTTACAACAAAATTTCCAAATTTTTTTAAAGCATTGTCTACCAGGGATATTTTTTAGTGAAATTCAAAAGGCCAAGAGGACCAATTGGGGCAAAATTTAAGCTTGCATGCATTGGATTAAAACTAACAAATCTTCAAAGATTTTTTAAGCATGGGCCACTAAGGAGATATTTGAGTGAATCTTTATGCTTAAGATGAAGGGGTAGATTAACTCAACTCTTAGATAGTGAAGTAATGAAGAAGTTAACTCTCCATCTCCTTATCAACCCTTAGTTAATGAAAAAGTTGTCATCAACCCTTAGTTAATGAAAAAGTGGTCATCAAGGTAAATACTCCATTCTCAAAAAGCATTGAAAAATCATCAAAAGTGAATACTTCATTCTAGTAACACATTGAAAAGTTGTTAAGGGTGAATACTTTGAGAAATAAGGTTTGGGTACTTCATTCCCATAAGGCCTTGATTGAAAGGTAGGTTTTAATTAAGGAGGCACGTATTCACTTTAGGAAAATAGTTCATTACAATAAGGCTTTGTAAGGTCCTCAGGGGGTAAAGACTTTGAGAGATAACGTCTTGAAAGACCCAATTGTGTATTTAGTGTAAATACTTCATTATGTTGAGGCTTGCAAAGTGGGGGTAAATATTTTGTTATAGTAAGGCAACCAATACAAGATAACATCTAAAGGGGATTTGTAACTCATCATTATAAACATTTTGTATTAATGTTTTCTAGATAAGTTGCATTTTCTTCATTTTGACTAGCATTTTGGACCAACAAACATGGTGTTAAGAACCAAATATCAATATAGCATGGAAAACCTCGAATAAGTACTCAATGCCTTGAAAAGAATTTAGGATAATAAGCCTCTTGAGGAGACAGCCTCCTTTTGCACCCCACATAAATGTTCCAAGTACAAGATGATTTAGTAATGTCTCCTTGGTATATATGGGAGACTAGGAGGTATAATTACAACTATTTGGAATAAAGCCGACATAAATAAAATAACATTACTAATGTATTATGCCCCAATTAGCAATTGTGAGCCAATGTGGGGCTTAACATTACCCCTCCCTTGAGACAAGTGTTCTCCACAATGCTTGAGTAACTCACGGATGTATATAAAGACTCATCTTCCCAAGTGGAATCTTGTTTGGTAGTTTCCTCCATTTAATGAGATGTCTGAAATGGATCTATTCTCGGTGGCCAGTGCTATTAAAATTGATGGCTTGAGTGTGGCCAGTCAATATGATTTTTAGTCCTAAATTGAGTTACAGCAGTATATTTTGAATTGGGATCTTGTCCCCTATAGCCTTATTTAAGCATGAAACACTTGGAAAGGAAATAGGGTGTATACTCATTGAAGATGCAAGCAACTCAATTTGTATGCCATAGTACCAATCTTTTGCAACACCTTACCTGGGGCCATGGTACTTTGGTGATAATTTATTATCCTTCTTGGCTTGCTTGAGGGGCGTCTGTTTGTATGGTTGTAGTCTTAAAACACCAATCCTACTTCAAAACTGCTTTCACTACGATATTGATCGCTTGTTGTTTCATGTGATTATGTGCCATGAGTGGGAGGTTGTCCTTTAAGATTTGGAGAGAACTTGTTGTTGATGCTTGATGTGATCTTCTTGCTTGAACCTTAGATTTTATTTTTTAGAGAAGAAGTGATGGAAGGAGGAGTGAAGTATCCTGATGCCATAAATGGTGTCATTTTGTTGTAGTATGAAAGAAAGTGTTATACCACCTGTTTCTGCCAAGGGGTAACCATTTGAACCATTGTGTTTGTTTATGAGACAAAGAAACAAAGGTAACCTTCATTTTGTTCACTATCTACGATTTTGTCCATCAGTTGAGGGATGATAGGATGAGCTATGAGCCAATTGAGTACTAAAAAAAGAAAATAATTGTAATCCAAAAATGTCCGATTGAAGATGGGATCTAAATCACTTACAATAATCTTTAGCAGGCTTCCATGTAGCTTTTGGGCTTGTCTCCATGAATGTAGTGGAAACTATACTAGCTTTGAAGGGATGAGAGAGAGTGCACAAAAGTGTACATGCCAGTGGAGTCTATCAACAATCACCATGATGACACTCTCTTTCCTTTAGACTTTGGTAACCACAGCAGTGAAATCCATGGAAACCTCCTCAGTGTGACTTGGGATGGCTAATGGTTGTAAAAGACCAGGGGTCTTAATTGTTTCCACCTTATTTTGTTGGCAAACCAGAGCATTACGCCTACAAACCTTTGAACATCGGTTTAAGGCCATCCCAAAAAACAAAATCCTTCTTGACTCTATAGGTAGGTTTTAAAATCTTGAGTGCCCTCCTACTAGAGGTGGTACAATTCCAATAGTACCTTTGTTTTGAGTTGGGAGTTCTTACATAAATATAAGCGTCTTTGTTACCATAGTGATCATTTTCCATGTAAAATGCTTATCTTATGCATTGGAATCCTGCGCAACCTTTGAATGAGAGTCCACACACTTTTTAAGTCATTCTTCCATTCATCCCACTTGCTTCTATTATCCAATCGGGTTGGATGATCGAGATATACAGAGAAAGGCCTCAACAACTTCATCCTTTCTTGGGAGTGCATCTGTCACAACATTTGCTTCCCCTTTTATAGATGATTTCAAAATCATAACCCAATATCTTGGTTACCATTTTGTTGTTCTTCTAAAGATAGTCTTTGCTCCAAAATTATTTTAAGACTATCATGATATGTTACTGACCTTTGGAGTGCCTACCTATTAGGTAGGATGTCATTTCTTCAATGCATGTGTATTGCCATCATTTCCAGCCTTCTCATAAATGGGTTTGTGTAAGTCCTTTCCCTTGGTGGTTGACTTTCCAAAATCAAGGGCCTTCCTTCTTGCATTAGGACAACACCAATTCTATTTCCAGGCATCACATTCCACAATAAAGGTTTTGTGAAATTTGGAATTGGTCAGGACATGAGCTTTGCACATCACCCCTCTTTAAGTTGTTCAAAACTTTAGTTGCCCTCTGGAGTCCATGAAAATGCATCATACTTAGTTAGTGTCATTAAATGTTTTGCTATTCTTCCATAGTGTCAGACAAACTTGCGGTGAGTAACCTGTCAAACCAAAAATCCTCTAAGATTCTTCAATGTTTTAGGAATCGACCAATCCATCATGGCCTTAATCTTGTTAGGGTATGCCTTGACACCTTCATGAGATACAATATGACCCAAATGCTCTACCTCCCTTCACTCCAAAGAAATTTTGGATGGTTTGGAATATAGTTGTTCTCCTTTAGTAGTTGTAACACCTTGTCAACATGTCATACATGATCCTCCCAAGACTTGCTATAGATTAGTATATCATCAAAATACTAACACAAATTTTGAAGGAAGGGCTTGAAAATGGAATTAATCAACCATTGGAATGTGGAGGTTCATTTGTAAGGCCAAAGGCATGACCAAAATTCATAATGGCCTTCATGGAGTTCGAATGTTTTTTTGGGACATCTTCTTCCCTTCATTCTAATCCCAATGGTAGCCCGAGCGAGATCAATTTTTGTGAAATAGATTGCTCCATGTAGTTCATCTAACAATTCATCAATGGCCGGGAATGGAAACTTATCTTTAATAGTGATCTTGGTGAGCTCTCTATAATCTAGACACATAAGCCATGAGCTATCTTTCTTGAATACCATTACCACTAGTGCAGAGTAAGAACTTTGTGTAGGTCTAATGGCTGCATTACCTCTAGCATTTCTTCAACCATGCACTCAATTTCCCTTAAGGCATAAGGTATCATGTGGCTGATGTTAGGAGGAACACTCCGAGGAATTAGGTGAATTTCATGATCATGATTTGGTGTGGGTGGAAGACCTTTGGAATATCTTCAAATACTTTGGAATGCTTATCAATGATCCCTTGGATATCTTGAGGGAATAGATGGCTTGAATGTTTGAACATCTAGTGAGCATAGTTATTACCAATAACACCTTGATGCCTTTTTTGTGAATTTTCTCATGCCGTTAGGGTTTATCACCTTACCGGGTTTCCTGATACCTCTTAACTCAATTTCTTTTCCTTCCAATGAAAATTTCATGAAAAGTTCTTGAAAGAGTCAGAAATAAAATTGTTCATAATGATTGCTTGACTCATTGGATTCCTAGTACAACATCAACACCATGGGTATAGCAATCATTGGACTATTCATTGCATATTCCCCATAGTAAGATTGATCTTATTGCATTTTCGAGCAATTGATAGTTCCTCCATCTGCAATCATTATTTGAAACTTCGGTGCTGGATATACAAACGGTGAGATTTAAGCTAATTTATATTGAATGAATTTATGAGTACTGCGAGAATCAATTGGGACTATTACCTTTTTTCTTTTGATGTATCCTTGATCTTGAGGGTTTGAGGAGTGTTAGCCAATTCTAGCCAATGCATTTACGATATAAATTGGGGAGTCTACTCTTTAGATGAAATTGCTTCGTTTTCATCTTGAGATGGTTATTGTTCTTGTTCTTCTTCCTCTTCGCAATCTATGTAGGAATAATTTATTCTCACCACTGCATTATGGCCATATTGTACTTGTTTTCATAATTAAAGCATAAACCTTTCTTTTCTTTCCTCCAATTGTTGAGGTGTCAACCTTGTAGGTTGAGGTGTTTTTAGAAGGAGCATTATTCTCTCTATAGATGTTAGGATTGGTCCTTCTAAAGTAGCCATACATATTTTTACTTTCAACATTTTACCGCCACCTTAAATGCATTCTCAATGATTTGGGTTCCCAAAGGCAAACCCTCATGTTGAATGTTATCCTTCTAAAGTTCCTATGAATACATCAATCAAGTTCTCATCTGGAATATCATTTACCTTTATATTCAATGTTGGAAGTTCTCAATTAACCATTGAACACTTTTGCTTGAGATTTATCAATTGGCTAAAAGGTATTGCTCCTTATATCCTCATAGTGTGCTATCATTTCTTCCATGAAAGGTGTCCAAGTGGCCGAGTGATTTGCGAGAACAAAATACATCGATACCATACAAATTGATTGGGTTCTAAATATAAAGAAGCAATTCGTACCTTTGTGTATGTGTACATTATGCAGATCAAGAATTGCTCCATCTGAGTATCCATCTAATTGGGTCCCTTGCCATTAAAAGCTTCATCATGTCGATCTTAGGGCGAAGTTTGGTCTTCAACCCAAAGTTGGAGTTTTCTCCATTCTTGATTCCTGTCCTTGTGTCCTCATCATGAATTTCATGGGATACATTTTCACTTCAGGGTGTCCTCTCTATTAGAATTTTCAATCCTTCCATGATCTCCCCTTTTAAACCATCCATCTTAGTATCCAACTTAACTTCCATTGAATCCATCATCTCTTGTAGTTCATCTTTGGATCCTGTCTTCTTTTGTAAATCATCTATTATGTCCCTCACAGCATTTCTTCACCTTCATCAGAGTCCAAGTGGGATTAATGGAGCTTATTTGGTGTAGAAGTTCCCTTTTTGGTGGCGTGTTGGCCAAGTATCACTTTAAACCTTGATTTTGAGGTGGTTCTACTAGACACTCTTCATTTTATTGTATCTCCAAAATTTTCATGAATTTCATGGGATACATTTTCACTTTCAGGTGTCCTCTCTATTAGGAAATTTTTCAATCCTTCCATGATCTCCCCTTTTAAACCATCCATCTTAGTATCCAACTTAACTTCCATTGAATCCATCATCTCTTGTAGTTCATCTTTGGTTACTGTCTTCTTTTGTAAATCTTTATGTCCCTACGCATTTCTTCACCTTCATCAAGAGTCCAAGTAGGATTGTCTGGAGGCTTATTTGGTGTAGAAGTTCCCTTTTTTGGTGGCGTGTTGGCCAAGTATCACTTTAAACCTTGATTTTGAGGTGGTTCTACTAGACACTCTTCATTTTATTGTATCTCCAAAATTTCGGCCCTTCTGAGTATGAAATTTTATTTTTTGTAGGTCTCTGATATTTATTCTCTTCAATGCCATGGGTTTGATAAAAATTGGATGTGCCAAGTGGAATTTACGGTAACTTCCCCGCAACTTGCTGATTTTTGGCCTTTCCAGGATATCTCACTTGTATAGTGTGCCCCGCACAAAATAATTGATATAAAATTCCAAAACTCGTACCAGAACTACTATGGGATGTCCATTATCCAATACAACTGGTCTCACTCAATTTGGATACTATAGGAAGAATTTATGATTGTTTTACCTGGAACACCTGCTTGAGACTAGTCAATAGGACTAGTCAGATACCCTATCTTCCACAGGGTGTATCTACAAATTTAAGATGACCCAGAAGCTAAAATTTCTACCACAGATACCTTACTAATTTTTGAGAATATCCTCTAGAGTTCAGGGTCTGAAACATTACAGAACATTTTTTATAGCGAAAATTCTGCAATGACTCAATTCAGGATGATTCCATAACCCTATCTTACAAAGGCTGTATCTCCGAAAGTATAAGGCCTCAGGAGCTGAAATTTTAACCCAACGTACCTTGATCCGTCCACTAAATATTGTCCAAGTCGTTCATTCTAAATCGTTGTAGAAAAAAATTTATAGAGAAAATTCCACGGTGTCTTGGATGTAGTAGCGAAACCCCAAGACCTTGAGCTCTAATACCATATGTTAAGAACCAAATATCAATATAGCATAGAAAAACCTCAAAATAAGTACTCAACGCCTTGAAAAAGAGATAATTTTAGATAATAAGCCTCTTCGAGGGGGCAACCTCCTTTTACCCCACATAAATGTTCAAGTA
>SNQJ01S0009839.1:10832-20917 GCA_010110895.2 Picea sitchensis
AAATGAAAATGTCTCCTTGATATATATAGGAGACTAGGAGGTATAATTACAACTAATGGAATAAATCTGACATAAATAAAATAACATTACTAATGTAATATGCCCCAATTAAGGGGTAATGAGCCAATATTAGGGCTTAACACATGGTCTATCTTCAACACTGTATCACACCTAAAGATGTAACATGCTTTGCTGGTCTAAAATGCCAACCATGATGAAGAAAACATAGCTTATCTAGAAAATATTACTAAAAACAATTCAATGTGTAGAAATTGGAATTATAAGACATTATAAACTTGTTTTTAAATCCTCAGAAATGACAAAGGAAATAAAGATGCTATGGAGATATGTGTTGATGTTATTCCTCTTAGGTTGTTCAAGTCACAAACCTTTATATTTGACCAATTGTTGCCCTTGGATGAATTGCATGTGACCTTGACTAGGATGGTTAATGAAAAATCCTCAAACCTAGTCGAATTCACACAAGAGTTCTATAAATATTTCTAGAACTTTGTGGGCCCAAAAGTTTTGTAGATTTACAAAGAGGTCATTTCATAACAAATTGCATGGGGCTCTAATTAACAAAGGAAACATCAAGTCTATTCCAAAGGTTGGTGATCTTGAAAGGATTACTAGTTGGCAGCCAATTATGTTACCCGAAGCATCCTATAAGATTTTAGCCAAAGATGTTGTGAGGTAAAGTATGTCCTTAAGCAAATCAATTAACATGAGAAGTTCGATTTCAACAAAGGTTGATACATCAAAGATAATATAATTGTTTTGTAGGAGGGTATAGAATGGGAATGAATATTGGCCATAATACCTTATTTATGAATATCAACTTTGAAAAAACTTATGATAATGTGGAATGGTTGTTTTTCTTTCCCATGGAAGTTGACACTTACTCCTTATATTGAAATTCATTTTATGAACATGTCAACTTGCCTCATCATTATTGGGTTCAAAACTATAAGGATGTGTATCTTTGACTTGATTAGGAAAAGTTGTTCCTTAGCCTCATCACATTATGTTAGGGTAGTGAAAGCCTTGAGTTATCTTTTACAAAGGCTAGGTTGGAGGGCATATGAAGAATCCCTCTCTCAAGTTAAGAAGACACACAACAAATCCATAAGTACTTTGTTGATGACTCCTTAACAATTTATGAGATGAAGTTTCTTGGGAATATTATTAAATGATTGGACACCTTTTTCCTTATACACCAAACTTTAACACTCAGTGGAAAAGAAATTATGGTATTGCCATAGTCACCACAACCCTCCAAATTGTTTAGGGAACACAAGTTGGATTTAGATTTGATCGGAGTATATCTTCAAATTTCTAGGGATACCCTTTACATTCAAAGCTTCCCCTATGGAGCTTTGATAGTAGATTGTGAGTAGGCAATCAATTGTGAGTAAGATATAGCAGTGAATTGCAAAGTGAATTACAAGACTCTTTTAAACCCACGATTTCCTACTCATCGCGCTAGGCTCATTCAGTTGGAACATATGCTATAGAATAAAAAGATTTTACATTCTTTTATCTTTATCTAGATAAATTGGGAAGGGAAAAAGGGTTTTCATCACATATACCATAACCTTTGTTGTAGCCTTAAGGCATGGGGAGAATTAGGTACCACAATGTCTAAAAACAAAGGTTAGCCCTTTATGCTAAATGGATTATTAGATCCTTGAAAGGTATTTGGCTTCAAAGTTCTCATTTTACAACAATGTGGTAAATATTTAAAAAACTTAATTTAGAAACCTTTCTTATTAAGTTGACCTTGATTCAATTTGATAGCTCCTTGGTAACCCAAAGTATTTAAAAGGCTTCAAAAAAGCCATCAAACCTTTTTGTAGTGTGTTAAATGTTACAAAAGTTTAATTTACAAAACTTTCTTACTTTGACCTCAATTCAAATTACCAAAGTATTTAAAAGGATTCAAAAAAGCCATCAAACCTTTTTGTAGTGTGTTAAATGTTACAAAAGTTTAATTTACAAAACTTTCTTACTTTGACCTCAATTCAATTTGATAGCTCCCTTATAACCCAAAGTATTTAAAAGGCTTCAAAAACCATCAAACCTTTCAAACGGAACATTGTTTTTTCTTTTAAAAAAACCTTTAAAAAAAATATTTTGAAAAAGTTTAAAATATTATTTTTAATAATATTTTGTTTTCATCTTACTATTTTATTTCCTATTTCAAGAAATAGGAAAAAAAATTACACTATTTAAGATTATTGATAGAGTTTTTATTTACACAATCCCAAATAGTTTTTAGGAAAAAAAATTACATTATTTAGAATTATTGATATAGTTTTTATTGACACAATTATAGTTTTTATTGACACATTCTTAGATAGTTTTAAATATCAAGTATTTTCTAAATGTAAGGAAAATTAAGTCTTATTAGTCCCTGTCGAAGGTGTAGAGGGATTATAGCGATCGATAATTCGTTGACTTTATATTAGTTTGTCGTTTGACTACAAATTTTTGCATACTTTCTAATATTCGACCTACAGAACTAAAAGCATTATTTTTTATATAATAAAAAAACCCATATATGTCATGATCTGATTGGATGATAGATTTGAGGTTTATTGTCAGCTTCGTTATTCCCAATGAATTATATGTTGCCATATCCAAAGTTTTATCATGTACACACTTTTTTTTATTTGTACTATTCATATTGAAATGTTTAGATATCCAAAGTTTATAATAATCGATAATTCATTGACTTTATATTAGTTTTTTGTTTGAGTACAATTTTTTGCATAATTTCTATTGTTCGAACTACAGAACTAAAAACATTATTTATTTATTTGACTACAAATTTTTGCATAATTTCTAGTGTTCAAACTATAGAACTAAAAACATTATTTATTTGTTTTATTTGTGCTATTATTACTACTTTGTATTTGTATTGAAATGTTTGCATACCGAAGGTTTATATCATTGACACTTTTTTTGAGGTGCTTGAATAGGCCTGACATCTTAAATATTTGCATGGCGCGAGGTCCTCAAACAGGCCTAACAACTTAAATGTTTGCATACCGCGAGACCCTTAGACAGCCTGACAACCTTAAATGTTTATCTAAATAGGCTTCTCGGAGTACATTTTTCCTCGAAATTTTTCATACAATGTTGCAGTGAATTTGGACAATATTGTTGTCCACCACCAGTTGAATAGACATTGTATGTTTCATACTTCTTCTAGGCTTAGAATGCAATTTCATCATCGTTGAAGCTACATACATTGTTTACTGGTTTGGTGGGTGCTTCTTCTTCGTTGGTTTGTCGGTTGCTACTTGTTGTTGTTTGGTTCACAATTCAACCTGTGCTTCTGCCTTTCATCGTTTCAGAGTAAGTTTCCATGCCATAATTTCATTTTCTATTCCTTCTTTGTTGTTCATTGTTTGCAATTTGCAAGTAAGAATGTTTGTTTATTTCTACTGACATGCTCATCATATGTTTTTGGTTCCTTCTGTGCTTCGGTTTCAGTTTGGTAATCGTTGGAGATACATATGTTGATTAATGGTTCGGTGGTTGTTGCTTGTTTGTTGGTTCGTTGGTTCCTGGGTCGTTGGTTGTTGTTGTTTGGCTCAAGTTTACGAGTTTGGGGCCCTGGGGCTGCAGTTGGGCATGTTTGTGATTTCTCGTTGGTTTGGTGCTTGTTGTTTTCTTTTGTTTACTTCAGCTTTGCAGGGTTGGGGTCTTGCGCCAACAGTTGGAGCTTTATTATTATTATTATTATTATTATTTAGGTGCTTTACGGTGTTCAGACCCTTCACCCGCAAGTGGACCTACGGTTGTGTTATTTGTCATTTATGGCGAAGTCGAGATCTGTTATGCTGTAAAATTTTGTTGATACTTCAATGTTGACATGATAGAAAATAGTGGCATAAGAAATAATTGGACAACTACATGTGCAATAGCAATATCCGTTGTTTTTTTGTTAAAATAAAACATGTGCAAGCTGCACTTATTAACCATATATGGTGGAATGTGCCCATATCACAATACATGTTATTTAACCTCTACACGCACTGGTGTGACCACGATACAATTTGTCTTGTACTTGAGATATGATATGTACACCAAAGATACTACAAAATTATATTTCCATGTATGGAAGCTTATCTGGATACTTTGCCAGGGAAAACCAAAATCGTTTAGCTATGGCCATGCAATTTCTTAATATTTTGTGGCTTGTAATATATTTTAGGCAGGGAAAAACTTTATATATTTACAACCATGGATGGAGAAATTCAAAGGTTCATGTTTTGCCTATCTTTATTCTATTCGTTGATTCTCATTTACTATATGTACATATTACTTGTTCTCCGATGCATACCAACTTCCATTCATGTTCATTGTATTTTGTGCGTTCCTACATTCAAACAAACAGAATAGTTGGAGAAAATGACTAAGTCTTGACTGCAGCAATGGAAGAGGAGATACAAAGGTACATGCTTGTACTGTTATTTCATATTCCGTTGTTTTTTATTTCATTTATTGTTTGTATATGTGTTCACCTAGTTTATTGTATGTAGATATTGCGTACCTTCCTACATAATCACTTATCTTCATTACATGTCTTCCTGCATACTAACTTCCTTCATGTCCATTGTATTTTTCCTGCATTGCTACATTTAAAAAAACAGAATGGCTGGAGAGGACGATAGACTCTTTGGCATGAATGTAGACGAGGAGTTACAGAGGTGCATACCTGTACTCTTATTTCATATTCCAATGTTGAGTATTTCATTTATTGTCTGTGTATTTGTTGTGCTTGTTCTACTGCTTTGCACCTTTTTTGTTGTATGTATATACTACGTATATTTCTGCTTATTCTCATGCGAATCATATTATGTTTGTTGTTACATTGAAATAAATAGAACTGTATTTCTTTCATTTACATGTCATTCTTCATACTAACTTGCCTTCATGTCCATTGTATATTCGACATTGATACCTTGGAAGAAACATATTGGTTGGACAGGAAGATGAATTCTTCGATGCAACAAGAGAGGGTTCTATGGTACAATCTTCGAAAAGGTATACCAACTATGCTAGTAAATTAAATATACAAAGCGGGTGGGGGCATATAATATTAGACTGGAAAACGATGATTTGGAAACAATGGGCCTTTGTGCCCTCCCCATTTCTACTTTTTCCATTTTCTATTATCCCTTTTACTTTCTAATTGCTCTACTTAGTCGTCTTTCCGAAAATGCCTTGGTGCACAGGTTAGCGGATTCACAGGTTCACATTTATGGTCACGCTTCTACCTTATTCCATACTTACCCACTTTATCGATTATGGGTGTCGGGCTGGTGGTTCAAGATTGCGCCTCTGGCTTCCGAGGTTCCGCGATATACAGATTGGTCGTCGTGCCCCGCCATCACGCCCTATTTACTGTTATACATTTTTTCAGTCAAAAAATCCAAGGCATACAATTTGACCCTCAGGTCCTCATGTTTCCTGAGTATCCCTTGACACCCTATTTCGTATTCCATCTCCTTCCACCCTGCATGTGACATTAAGAACTATTATGGACAATATACAATGCATATGCTTGTTTAGTCCTTCTGATGTTCATCTGCACATGCTTGCATCAGAAAAAAGTTGGACTAGTGACATGGCCATGAGCAGTCAGTGATCCCAGACATCAACAGACCGACAAGGCCAAAGGTAAAGATGCATACATTTTGTTCCTAGTATGTTTACCAAACAAATATCCTCAGCTATGTATTCATCTATGGCATGATGAATATGTCGATGTCATCTGCAATACATACTTTGCAGTTCACAAGAAGTATCAACAAGTACAAGGGAGACGTCGAACATAGCGCAGGTTCCGCAGACTAAGAGGTCTGGTTGCAAAACTCTGGCTCCATAGTTCATCCAAGCTATGCGTCTACTTGTAAATTTATGCCAGGAAAAAAAGAAAACAAAAAAACAATGCACACTACCATTCACTTTACTTTTCCTGTTCAAAAATTGTCACCGGGTCTAAACTTGTAACACCCAAAATACTATCAATAGAGGGCTTAAACAGCCGTCGAACTGGACAAGTGTTCATCGGGGACATAATGGTCATCTATAGCACCTACTTGGACAAGGAAAACAAAACTAGATTCATTATGTGTACTGACATGATAGACAAGGAGGCCATGATGATAGTCACACTGACTATTCCTACACAACTTGTCCAAAAACATGTAGAAAAGATATTCCTAGATAATGGGATATCCATTACAAATTTTAATATATTGCCCACAACAGTATATGACCGTGGTGATTGTGATAAGATTATTTCGCTCAATGAAACAACTATTGTGGAAAAAATTCCTGCTATTTGTTCAGAATATCATTTCGTCCTGGACGCAACTATCAACCAACTTGCACAAAGAAATGACATTTACCCAATCAAAACCATTGGCGCAACTATCACATTGGTGATAAAACTTGGCTCGCAACACATTCTCCATATAAAAGATGGAGACTCAGACAGCGACAAGGCAATGGTACCGTTCTCCATATCCAGTTTTTTCCTTTAATTTTGCATGTCCATGTATCTCGGTTAAGTTACACAAATATTGCATTGTTCCATGTTGCAGCTGCAATTGTTCGATACCTATTCAAATTTGTTTTCGTCAATGGAATAACGATTGCATAAAGGGCAATTTCCACTTATGCTCTTCAAAAATATAACAAAGAAAATGGATGTTAGAGAAAGGATCTTTCGCACAACCCAAACAACATTTGTAACAGAGTTGCGAGTAGACATAGTACAGGATCTAAAGAAACTAACTAGCTCTACAATTGTTGTCCATATACATCTACAGATTCATCCTCACTTTTCTCATACAAATACTCTTCACCAAATTTCTGCATTTTTTTATTTTTTTATTTTTTTGGGGGTGCAGTTGTATATTATATTGTTCAATGTATTAATTCCTATGCTCATGTTTCCAGGTTGAAGGTGTTTTGGTTGCAGTGAATGCGTACTCGACTCCCTTTGAGCCTGTATGTGCGAAATGCAACTCTACTACTTTTGCTTCGACTTTGATAAGTGATGATATGATTGATTGTATGCGATGCAGTAAAAAATGTCCATACATATACGGACATTGCCTCAATGCTACCATCTGAACCGTGGGCAACACAACCATGCATTGTACAATTAAACAACCCATGTTACA
Source organism: Picea sitchensis (assembly GCA_010110895.2). NCBI lineage: Eukaryota > Viridiplantae > Streptophyta > Pinopsida > Pinales > Pinaceae > Picea > Picea sitchensis. Next base: position 18,041 of record SNQJ01S0009839.1, read on the forward strand.
AGATGTGCTTCCTGGGTTAGCATAATTGTCATATGAAGCATACCTACATAAAAAGGCAAGCAATGTCTACATGTTGTGCAACTTTCAGATACATAGCAAATTTACCTTAAATGAGGACAATGTAGTATTGCATATCGGTTGGAAAAATAATAATAATAATAATAATAAATAAATAAAATCATATCAAGCTTTGGCAGGAAACGAAAATATCTCATGTGTCTTTGTAATATTTCTTCAACACCTAGATGAATGTTCGTCAGACTCGAGTACTTGAGAATCTAATTACAAATGCAATCGATGTTGTTATTTTGATGTTTTCTTGTGATCTAAAAATGAAGAAGACTTGTATTCTTGAAATTATTTGCAAGATTTAATTCATGTGTTAAAATGCAAATGGATCAATTTTGCAACACAATTTTTTATAGAAATTACTCATTCAAGATGCATATAAACAGCAGCAATAAATAGTGAACAGAAAACACATAACACAGCAAATGATAAAGGAGTTCACCCCTCTCTTGGGCTACATCTCCTGGTCCAGCTTCCAATGGATATTTTGTATTATTTGCTGTAAGTGCTCAAATATGTGCTTTACAATGCTCAAAATGCTAAATAGAGGGCTCCAATATCTTCAAAACGTCCAAAAACCCCTAGCTGGGCTTTTTTGACACCTCGTTTGGCCAAAAATTGAAGAAGATAGGCTTCCTGGAAGTTCCCCTTCAAACTTGTTGTCTCTGGATCACCAAAATGCACCCTTGTTCCCTCAACGTAGCCCCCACGCGCTTTTATGTGGAAAAACCCAGCACCAGGCGCAACCGCACAATCGGTACAAACTGTAGAATGGTTACGCGTTGGCCCTTAACCGTCTAAGGCCCGTGGGCATATGAAGCGCCATACGACCGTGCGCATATATATAAAGGGCCAAAGTTTAAAACGGTTAGAAAGGGTGTGCCCGTGGTCACATCGGATACACATAGGACCAGTGGCTCATATGAAAAGGCTATACGATAAATGGTCGGAGGGCACACATATGGTAACAGTGGTTACATTGTATACACATAGGACCGGGGGCCGAGGCTAAGCCCCGACCCAGTCCGCGCCCCAACATACAATACAATTCAATTGAAATAAAATCAAACCCATATATATGTTAAGTAATACATGTGGGCGTGCCAGTTGGGCGGCCCTTCCCAAGGCTTTACCCTACCCGGAGGTCATGGGGTCGAATCCGACCAACAACATAACTTTTAAGCCAATATCCAGACGACATGTGGCGGCCATTGATTGGGCCACGTGTCGCCATCCCATTCGCTGCAAACAAGCCACGTCATATGCCAACTGTCCACACAACTGCCTGCCACATGTCGTACGGCCCTGTCGCGTGTTGTACGGCCTGCCACGTCAGCATCCGTATGGACTGTATAGTCAGCACAATTTTTTTTGCATGTTTGTCATTTTGAACAGAATGTGATATCTCTCTCATCCGACGTTTGTTTGAACCCAAACAAGTTGCATTGGGTTCGTGACGACGAGGCCTAGACTCTTGTTCAATTTGAAGTGATTCCGAGCACTTTGAATTTTGAGCAAAATTTGATCCCCTGGATCACACCTCCCCATTGGAAAGCTTTTGGACCTACAAAAGACTATTTTTAGTCTATCTGAAGATGAGGATAGCTTCCTCACCTTTCCAACCTCAATCCACTTGGCTTTGCTTGGATTTGTGCCTTTAAGACCAACTCGAAGATATTCCACATTTCCTTGTTTTGAAGTTCTCATTCTCCTGTCAAGGATGATGTCTTCATGCAATTCTGTAAGATATTCTGGGGAAAAATCATCTATAGAAGGAATCTGAACATGCTCTCCTTGATCATCAATCAAAGGAGGCTCATACAGTTTCAAATTCTCAACATTAACAACTGCATACATTTGCATATAAGGAGGCAAATCTAAACGGAAGGCATTGTTACCAATCTTGTCAACAATCTTGAAAGGACCATATCGAATTGGTTTCAATTTTTTACCTTCTCCTTTAAGCCTCTCCTTACTAATGTAAAGCCAAACTTCATCTCCAACTTGGAAACCGTGATCAACACGATGCTTGTCATGTCTCGTCTTGTACTTGGCTTGACTCTTTTCCAACTGCTCTTGCACCATTTGATGTATCGACTGAATTTGTTCAATGAACTTTTCTGCCCTATCAATGTCATATTGACCATCAATAGCAATATCCTTCCCAAAGATAAAATCTAAAGGAGATTTGGGCAAATAGCCAAAACATGCTTCAAATGGCGACGTTTGAGTTGAAGAGTGCTTAGCTCGATTGTAAGCATACTGAATGTAGTGTAAATGCTCATCCCGAAGTTTAGGATGCTTGCTACAATAACCATGAAGAAGATGCACCACTGTTCTATTTACCACTTCTGTCTGACCATCAGTTTGTGGATGAAAAGTTGTGCTCTTTTTCAGTTTGGTGTCCATGAGTGCCCATAAACTCAACCAAAAACTTCCAATAAATCGAGAATCCCGATCAGAAATAATGGATTTAGGCAATCCAAAATGTACCCAAACATTTTGAAAGAACATTTGTGCCGTTTTCTCAATTGTAACCCGCTTCTTACAAGGCATCAAAATACACATTTTGCTAAATCGATCAACCACAAAATAAAGATAATCATGATTTCATTTAGACATAGGTAGACCTCCTACAAAATCCATAGAAATACTTTCCCAAGGACGAGAAGGAACTAGAAGTGGAGTATACAAACCCAACTTTTGATTGCTAGGTTTGCTTGTGGCACATAATGAACATCCTCGAGCATATCTTAAAACACTTTCATTCATTTTAGGCCAATAATAGTACCTTTGCAAATTAGCCAC
>SNQJ01S0009839.1:24048-42875 GCA_010110895.2 Picea sitchensis
ACATATGCAAAGCGGTCACAGGTTTACCAGAACTCGAAGGGGACCATAAAGGCGTATGCAATGGATGCGTACAAGGGAAGAATATCAAGAACCCGTTTCCAAAGAGGGACAACAAGACAGGAGGAGTCCTAGAACTCATCCATTCAGATGTGTGTGTCCCAATGCCATCATCCTCCATTAGCGGTGATCTAAAAATGATGAAGACTTGTATTCTTGAAATTATTTGCAAGATTTAATTCATGTGTTAAAATGCAAATGGATCAATTTTGCAACACAACTTTTTATAGAAATTACTCATTCAAGATGCATATAAACAACAACAATAAACAGTGAACAGAAAACACATAACACAACAAATGATAAAGGAGTTCACCCCTCTCTTGGGCTACATCTCCTGATCCAGCTTCCAATGGATCTTTTGTATTATTTGCTCAAAGTGCTCAAATATGTGCTTTACAATGCTCAAAATTCCAAATAGATGGTTCCAATGGCTTCAGAACGTCCAAAAACCCCTAGCTGGGCTTTTTCAGCACCTCGTTTGGCCAAAAATTGAAGAAGATAGGCTTCCTGGAAGTTCCCCTTCAAACTTGTTGTCTCTGGATCGCCAAAATGCACCCTTGTTCCCTCAACCTAGCCCCCACGCACTTTTATGTGGAAAAAACCAGCACCGGGCACAACCGCACAATCGGTACAAACTATAGAACGGTTACGCACTGGCCCTTAACCGTCTAAGGCCCGTGGGCATATGAAGCGCCATACGACCGCGCACATATATATAAAGGGCCAAAGTTTAACACGGTTAGAAAGGGCGCGCCCATGGTCACATCAGATACACATAGGACCAACAGTTCATATGAAAAGGCTATACGATAAATGGTCGGAGGGTGCACATATGGTAACAGTGGTTACATTGTATACACATAGGACCGGGGGATGGGGCTAAGCCCCGACCCGATCCGCGCCCCAACATACAATACAATTCAATTGAAATAAAATCAAACCCATATATATGTTAAGTAATACATGTGGGTGCGTCGGTTGGGCGGCCCTTCCCAAGGATTTACCCTGCTCGGAGGTCACGGGGTTGAATCTGGCCAACAACATAACTTTTAAGCCAATATCCAGACGACACATGGCGGCCATTGATTGGGCCACGTGTCGCCATCCCATTCGCTGCAAACAAGCCACATCATACACCAACTGTCCAGACAACTGCCTGCCACGTGTCATACAACCATGCCACGTGTCGTACGGTCTTCCACGTCAACATCCGTATGGACTGTACAGTCAGCACAATTTTTTTTGCATGTTTGTCATTTTGAACAGAATGCGATATCTCTCTCATCCGACGTCCGTTTGAACCCAAACGAGTTGCGTTGGGTTCGTAACGACGAGGCCTACGCTCTCGTTTGATTTGAAGCGATTCCAAGCACTTTGAATTTTGAGCAAAATTTGATCCCCTGGATCATCTTGCATCTCCCAATGAGAATTTTGCATATTTGTTTCGGTGTGCAAATAAAAAAAAACATGGTAACTGGTTGTGGCTTTGATGGAGGAGCCTGCACGTTTTTTGGGTGCCTAAGTTGGACAATTGTTTTTCAACTATATAGCCATGACATGATTTCTGCAAAAAAAAATTGGGTGCCCGAATAAAATAAAAATTTGTCTCCAACTATACATTTATGGTATGGTATCTGCATTTTCTCGATGCCCTAATTGAAAAAAAAGGACTGAGCATGGATTGAAACATCAGCTTAAGATTTTTAGATCTTGCTATAGAGATTGCACGTGCATAAGATTGTTCGGCCCATAAATGGGAAGCATGACAACAAAACCCATAAAAAGTATCCAACTGTAAATAACTCGGGCCCGTCCTTTGAACTGTCGAAATAGCTTGCTCATCTGGGCAGAATCATCAGGAATTTCCAATAATATTGGAAATTTGGCATTGTTAAAACTGGTAGTGATAGACCATGGCGTTATTAGAAGAAAATTTCCATGGTGATCTTGCTTAATGCTAAAATAGTAATCGACAACTTTCTTGTTCCCAATTTTGAGATCTGGTTATAGCTAGCGTGCAGTGGCGAAGATCCGCTAGTTTTGTGTTGTCTTCTGTTTGACAGACTTTTGTTCATATCCCATGGCCCTGGTTATTTTCTCGTGGGAACATATACCAGATGTAAGAGAAAACCATTGCCACAGTGTGTTTTTTTTATATATCAAATTGTTTGATGCAAAGGTCAATGCATGTTGCTCTATGGAACCTTGTGGAATCTTGCTTGCGGCATGTTTGGTGTTTACTTGGTTCTTGGTTGTATGCTTCGTTCTGGAAAATTAATAGTACATTCAGGATCTTCGCAGTTTTTCTATGATCTTAAAGACTATAGAGGACATGATTTTCCCTTTAATATAAGCTCTGTGACGCAAATGTAGTATGTGGCTCGTTTTAGCACTTTTCCTTAATCGATGAACTTAGTAAAATTAATCTCCTGAAATAACTTGAAATAAAAAAATATATACTGTGTGAAGTCCAATGGAGCTATCATATCAACAAGAGGCCATTAAAATTCAAATTCATCGTTGTTATACTTGCGGTGAAGCTGGCAGTACAATCACTTTACTTAGACATCCCAAAATTGATTTTCTTGTAGCTTTTTGAAGCTTCTCTTATACAAGCAGATCCTGGAAACTATAAGCATGACTCACTGCATCTATTCCTTGATTGAAGAACCTATTCACATGTTTAATGCACTTCATAGTTGTTGTTAAAACCATCAATGGGGCTTTCTTAAACCAATTCCCGCTTCCGAAAATTGCCATCCCCTTTCTTTTTGCCATGTGCTTTCTGTTTCTGGTTACTTACTCATTTGCGAAAGTTGGCGGATTCATGTCTTTGGATTTCCACTTACTTTTATATCACCAGCCTGGCCGACCGCTTCCCAGTTTCATATTGAACAAACTATTTGGATCATGGGTTCCTGGATAGGTGGGTTCAATATTGCGTTTCCATTGTTGCACCACCTGCAAACAACACTCGGACTTCCGCGATCTACAAATTAGCAAAGAAATTCCCCTTTATCTCGTTTTTAGCACTTGTCCTTGATCGATGAACCTAGCAAAATCAATATCCTGGAATAATTTGAAATAAAAGAATATATACTATGCGAAGTCCAATGGAACTATCATATCAATGAGAGGACAGTAAAATTCAAATTCGTTGTTGTTAACACTTGCGGTGAAGCTGACAATACAATAACTTTACTTACACCCCAAAATTGATTTCCTTGTAGCTTTTCGACGCTTCTCTTATACAAACAGATCCTCGAAACTATAAGTATGGCTCATTGTATCTATTCCTTGATTGAAGAACCTGTTCACATGTTTAATGCACTTCATAGTTACTATTAAGACCATCAATGGGGATTTCTTACACCAAATCCCGCTTCCGAAAATTGTCATCCCCTTTTTTTTTCCCATCTGCTTTCCATTTCTGGTTACTTACTCATTTTTTTTCGAAAAATTCATATTCATCATTGTTAATAATTGCGATGAAGCTGACAGTACAATAACTTTACTTACACATCCCAAAAATGATTTCCTTGTAGCTTTTCGACAGTTCTCTTATACAAAAAGATCCTGGAAACTATTAGTATGGCTCACTGTATCTATTCCTTGATTGAAGAACCTTTTCACATGTTTAATGCACTTCATAGTTACTGTTAAGACCATCAATGGGGATTTCTTACACCAATTCCCGCTTCCAAAAATTTCCATCCCCTTTCTTTTTTTCCATCTGCTTTCCATTTCTGGTTACTTACTCGTTTTTTCGGAAAATGTCTAGGTGCGGGAGTTGGCGGATTCACATCTTCAGATTTCCACTTACTTTTATATCACCAGCCTGACCAATCGCTTCCCCGTTTCATATTATATAAACTTTTTGGATCGCGGGTTCCCGAATAGGCGGGCTACTAGATAGGCGGGTTCAACATTGCGTTTCCATTTTTCTACCGCTTGCAAACAACACCCAGACTTCTGCGATCTACAAATTAGCAAACAAATTCCCCTTTATCTTAATTTTTTAACACTTTTCCTTGACCGATGAACTTAGAAAAATTAATTCCCTAGAATAATTTGAAATAAAAGAATATATACTATGCGAAGTCTAATGGAACAATCATATAAACGAGAGGACATCAAAATTCAAATTCGTCATTGTTATACTTGCAGTGAAGCTAACAATACAAAAACTTTACTTAAACATCCCAAAATTGATTTTCTTGTAACTTTTCGACGCTTCTCTTATACAAACAGATCCTGGAAACTATAAACATCGCTCGTTGTATCTATTCCTTGATTGAAGAACCTGTTAACATGTTTAATGCACTTCATATTTACTGTTAAGACCATCAATGGGGCTTTCTTACACCAATTCCCGCTTCTGAAAATTGTCATCCGCTTTCTTTTTGCTCTCTGCTTCCCTTTTTGGTTAGTTACACATTTTTTGGAAAATGTCTAGGTGCGGGAGTTGGTGGATTCATGTCTTCATATTTCCATTGTTACTTTTATATCACCAGCCCGATCGACCGCTTCCTAGTTTCATATTGAACAAACTTTTTGAATCGCGGGTTCCCGGATTGGCGGGTTCAACATTGTGTTTCCATTGTTCCGCCACAACACCCGGACTTCCACGATTTACAAATTAGCAAACAAATTCCCCTTCATCTCGTTTTCTTTCGCTTTCTATTTACTTGGTCCTTTTTCCGAATGTCTCATGCTTTTATATACAACACCCGAAGTTCCACAATATACAAATTGCTTGCTCAACATTGCGCTTCCACTGTTCCCCTACGTACAAACAACACCCATAATTTCACGATATACAAATTGATGGCCAAAATTTGTCACTGTGACATACAATTTGAACATCGACCCCTCACGTCTCCTGGGTATATCTTGTGACCCTTTTTTTTGTAACCCGTCCGACCGCTTTCCATACTTGGGCATTTCTTGGAATCTGTTTCCTGGGTTGGCAGGTGGATGAAATGTACAATGCTTGGTCGCTCTTCGCCATCCCCACTACCTTCATACTTCTTTCTAGATATGCAATTATTAAGCTTTAATGCTAGTAGTTCATCGTGCAAGAACCGTTAAGATTGTCATTAATGTCTAGAAGGCTGGAGAAGATTTGTCATTAATACGAATTAAACCAAGATTTGAGGAGAAGAGTGTTATCCTTTCCAAGTATTCATTTCAAACATGATGCAATCTCTTTTGTGTGTCGGTCGGTTGGTGCCTTTAAGAAATATCTAATTCTTAATCGCTCTTCGCCGTCACCGCCACCTTCACACTTTTTTCTAAATATGCAATTAGTAAGCTTTAATGGTAACAACTCATTACGCACAAACCCTAGAGATTGTCATTGATCAGTGAAAGGCTCGAGGAGATCTTCCATTGATACACATTAAACCAATATTTGCGGAGGGTTATATTATCCCTCCCCAATTTTCATTTCAAACATCGTCTGGAGAAAACAGAAACTCTCGTTAACTTATGGCAGCAGTTCTGTCCAAATATAGTAAACACCTTTGGGCACGATGGCCAGAGGTTCCAATATTCCAGGGCATATTCTTACTACTCATCTCCCTCCACCCAGGAGCAAAAAAGGAGATGGTCCCTTGGTACACCAAGAGATATATTTCAAGCCAAAGAATTCCAAGGCAACCCTACCTGCACAGAGAACCTGCCCAATTTCATTGATGGCTGGCGCAGAGGTGGATGCGATGGATTTCGAGTCGGAAGAAGATGATATGATGGACGATTATACGACAATGGATGATGGCAATGCAGAGACTGTTCCCACTCCTATGCCCAAATTGAAATCAACCATAACGGGCGGTACTTCTCGGCTCAATGAAGGCAATCCTCACAACACCAAAAGAAGGAGTTTCAGAAAAGAAACTGACACTGAACACAATAGCCACTTTGCAGCTTGAAAGTAGGAATTCCAGAGGTCCAAATTAGTTTGTTCTAGGCGGAAATCTTTCACTGTAAGGAAATGATTTGTTGATTCTCCCATAGATATATTTCAAGCCAAAAAACTATTCAATTGTAGGACCACTATCATGTTCTTTGGATATACAATAAACATATTAGGGAATGAGGACCAGAACTCCCACCGGTGCAAGGCATATTCCTACTAGTCATCTCCTTCCACCCAAAATGGACTAATTTGGGCCTCTGAAATTGTACGTGCAACCTGTGTCCCTGAAGTTTTTGACTGTGGAGAGGCGGTTTCTTGGTGTGTCCTAAATTCCAGTTAAGGGCCATTCCATTTTCCCTGAAACGTTTTTCTTCTTCTTCCTCACGGGAAGCTTCTGAGAACTATCAATTTTACCACAGGATGATCCATCGAGGAGAAGACTGCAAGGATTTCCTAAAAAAAAAACATGGTAATCAATTTTGTATGCATGTTGAAGAGCATCTCGATGGCTCATGCATGTTGTAGATCTTGTGCCTGTGTTTATGGCAGATATGTTCAATGTTTTGGCTGAAAGTACTCGGTCCAATTTCTAAGGATAGATATACAGTGCTCAGTGTTCTTTTTTTTTTAAATGGATTTACTATTAAATTTTTTGCCTTGGAGTCTTGGTTGTTGCTTCTTTTCTGGATTTAACACCTCTTCTCATTGGCATGGTTAGGTAGTCTCGTAGTTCTTCAATATTGTATTTTCTTAGGTAATTTGTTCTAAAATGGAGCATCTAACAATTATATGACAATGCACTGTGTCGATCCATCAAGATTTTATGGAAACAAAAAATGAATTTCAGACAGTTTCAAACCAACGTTCAATTCTATTCGTAATGCAAGTAGAACATAACAATACCAAATCACAATGTTGCAGCAAGATCGTCATTCTTGTTTCTAGACATGCAATTATTAAGCTTTAATGCTAACAACCCATAATGCAAGAAGTTTAATACTTTATTAGTTTTAATGCTAACAACCCATAATGCAAGAAGTTTATTACTTAAGTTAATATGTTACGCCGTGGAAGAATGTATCAAGAACACACTTACTCCTGTACACAAGTTGCAATAAAACTAATCTTCAACAAAGTATTTGTTGACAATTACTAGAAAATGATGGTTTTGCAACAATGGGGCCTCTTTGAAACCACCATGCTTACGAAAATTGCCCTTCACCTTTCTATTTTCCAACTCTTTTATCCCCCGTAGTTTCTCTTTCCGTTACTTTCTAGTCATTTTTTCCAAAATGTTCCTTGCTGCATGGTTGATGCACTCCATTTGTTTCGACCGAGTTTCCCTTTGTCTAAATTGGCACTTCTTTCATTGTTTCGTGACCTCAAGTAACACTCCGCCAAGTCATGATATGATTACTTCGGGACTCTTACATCATCCCTCTTCCATGTTACACATTTTTCACTAAATGTTCCAATATATACACTTAAATACCTTATTTGCCTTTGGGGAACTCATATATATATCACCCTATTTTGAAGCTTGTCTGACCACTTTCCAAACTTGGACTATTTCTTGACATCTCTTTGGTGGATCGTTGAGTTTGTGGGTTCAAGAAATTTCAAATTTCTAGTTGTTTTTTTTCGTGCCCACTACCTTAAGATTTCTTTCCAAGTATATGCAATATACAACTTCTCCATAAACATACAAAAAGATTCACAGAAATGGAATATCTATTGCAGATTTGAATATATTGACCTTCTTTCCTCTTTCATACTTCTGCTTAACCAAATTCCTGTTTAATTTTTCCCTCTACTCTCTCTTTTCATTACTTAGTCAAGTTCAAAATGAGACTCTAACCAACCACTAGCCATTTGATGCCTAGACACTTTTCAGATCGCAGATTCCCGAATAGGCTCTTTGACCTCCATTGTTCCGTGGCCTACAAACATCACCTAGAACTCCACGATATACAAATTTGTTGCCGCACTCACACATCATACCCTCTTCCATGAAACACAGTTTGCACACAAAAGTTACGAGACCTGCAATTTGACCTTCAAGTCCTCATGTCTCCTAGGAGCTATTGTTCTGTCAGCCCTCGACTGCTTTCCATACTTTCTCATTTCTTGGAATCTCTTTCGTGCTTCCAATTCCATACTTACCCAAATTTTTTGTTTGTGATTCCTCGACACAAGGATCAAGAATTCTAGTGTTCCTGACTCTGCAAATGCCCCTCTGCCCCAAGATATACAATTGACTGACTCCTACATCAACCTCTTCCATGTTACACAAAGATGCACTCAAAGCTCATGACCACCAATTTGACTGGGTCATTCCCTGTATGTTCCTCCGGGACCTGTCACTTTATTTGATGCTCTGCTCAATCATTTCCACCACTCATTTTGCAACTTTCAGACTGCTCAAGCATGGTTCAGACAGTTTCCAATTCCTATTCGTTGTTTTCAGCGTCCTCCACCTTCGTGAGACTTTTCCAAGTAGCGGCAATAAGTATATGACTTCTCCAAAAACATGAATAATATCTTTCCAGGAAATGGGACATCTATTACAGATGTGAATATATTAGCCCTTCTTTTTGGTCTTCTATACTTAACCAAATTCTTTTCCCCTGTAGACTTTATCTTTCTTGTCACTTAGCCATTTTTCCAGAAATGTCTAATGTTAGCGGATCTATGCAGTTCATTTAATTACATCAGCCCCTCTTTCACGTTACATAGTATGCACTCAAAAGTTTCAATCGATACAATTTAACTGTTGGACCCTCATGTCTCCTGAACCTTTTGCCATCCTATCTTGGAGACCGTTTTCTAGATTCCTACATCAACCCTTCCAGAAGTTACACAAAGAGGCACTCTCAAAAGTTCGACAATAAAATTTGATCATCGTGGCCTTCATGTTTCTGAACCTTGTCAACCTATTTTGAAACTCGTCACTGCCTATGACCATTTACGCAATCTCTTTCACGATCAGACAATTTGCAATTTTAGTCGTTGTTTTCCTTCAGGCTCACCACCTTCGCCAAAAGACTTCTTTTTCCAAGTATATGCAATAAGTATATAACTTCTCTAGAAACATGCAAAAAGATCTTTCAAGGAAATGAGATATTTATTACAAAATGTGAATGTATTAGCCCTTTCTTTCAGATGCCCCATACTTAACCAAATATCTGCTTTCTTTTCCCCGAATCCATTCTTTTCTGTCACTTATTCATTCCTAAAAATGTCTAGCTGCGGCGGGTAAGCGACTTAAGGGTTCACTGCTTGCACTCGTAAGCTTATATCAGTGACACCGATCGATCATGCCTTCCCATTCCATACCTGTACCACTTTCCACCATGTACTTTGGGTGGAGGAGGGCTCTAGATTGCACTTCTATTATGTTCCATGACTTCAAACAATAATTTCAATTCACTTATATATACAAATTTACAACCAGACTCACATCATATCATCTTCCGTATTACAATCTACCTATCATGCCCTTCCACAGACACATTTTTTCACTAAAACTTTCGAGGCATACAATTTGACCGTCGTGTCCTCATGTCTCTTGTGGAACGGTTGTCACCCCATTTTAGCTAACACTTGTCCGCTATACTTCACCATTTCTTCTAATTTATTTCAAGGATCATCGGGTTGGCGGGTACAAGAAATATCCAATTCCTAATCGCTGTTTCCTCTGCTCTCGCTTCCTTTTGCAATTGGCAATTAGCAATTATATATAAGGATCTTATTTCTAAGTATGTAATTATCAAGTGTTAATGCTAAACCATGATTTGAGGAGATCTCCCATTAATAATGCGATAAAACCATAATTTTCTGATGGTTATATTATCCCTTCCGAGTGTTAATCACTTCAAACATCATGAATGTCATTTTCATGCTGCCGCCGGGTTATCCGTCATCAAATTTTCGCTAACTTTCTATTCCAAAAACGAACCGGACCGAATTCGCTTTCCTATTCCATACTTAGCCACTTTCCCCGAATTCCACAAATACACAAACCGACTGCTGAACTCAGCCTTATCATGTGTTTCGCTTTACACGCTTTTACAAGAAAAAATCTGACACATAATTTGACCGGCTTGGGACACTAATTCTCCGAGTATCCCCTCAGAATCCTATATTTTGCAGAATCAATTCGAATTTTCAGACCTACATTCATTCCTTGTTTCCTCACTTCTATGACCTTCAGACTTGTTTTATATTAAAATGTATATATATATATATATATATATATATATATATATATATATATATATATATATATCTTGTTTATAAATATGCAATTAGTGACATTTAATTCTCACAACTCATCGTGCAGGAACCGCATAGATTGTCAGTTGATGGGCTAGTGCTTGAGGAGATCTCCCATTAAGACATATTAAACAAAGATTTGTGGAGGATTATATTATCCCTTCTCGAGTGTTGATTTCAAAATCATGAAATGTCGCTCACACCTCATCGGCTTAGCAACCTCCAACTTTAATTGCTCTTTCATTGCACTCACCACCTTCAGACTTCTAAATATGCAATATAAGCTTTAAAGCTAACAATTCATCATGCAACAATTCCATACAAGATTGTCATTAATCAACTAAAGACTTGAGGAACTTTTCCCATTCATAAGCATTTAACCAACATTTGCAGAGAGTTATATTATCAACTCCAACTGTTCATTATTTCAACCATCGTCTAGAGAAAAAAAATGTTCTCACAAACCTATGGCATTAGCTCCTTCCAACAACAGTTCCGTGGAGACAAAGAACACATATTTGGGCACGAGGACCAACTTACAAGCAAGGGTCTAGGGCATATTCTATTACTCATCCCCAATACAATCTAAGTAATTTGTCTTAGATTGCTCATGCAGTCAGGGTCCCAAAGTTTTTGACTTTACAGATGGTCTCTGGTAATCGATAAATTTATTTCGCATAAAAGACTATTCCCATTATGATTGCTTTCTTTTTCGCCTTCTGCCTCACAGATGTTAAGATTATGAGTCAACATTAACGCCTGTCACAAAGGAGAAGATTCCAAGTAGTTCCTAAGAAACCATAATAACAAGTTGGACCTCTTGCCCCATTTATTGGAAGACCAGATGATAGTTCCTGAAGATATCAAAAACTTGTAGGTTAGTTCACGAAATCCATTCCATTAAATTGCCTAGTTGTTTACAAGAACAACGAGACAAGAGTCCACAACAACTATTTCTGGATGGCTCTTTATATTTTGTATTTTCCAGTCAAGGAACAAGTTATTTATCAGCAAGCCACTTCTATGAAACGCTCCAATTGTCAAGCTTCAAAAGAGATTTTATATGTCATCCTACTTAGTTTTTTCTATAGCACATTGTTGTTAGTTTCCAAAACTACCTCTGTCCAAGAAGGTAAACTAAGAATTCAACCCAACAACCTTCCGGTACCAGACCTAGTGAAAGCACAAGGCCTCCCACTATTATTATGAGGTTTTTAATGGCTTCATGTCTGTTTTCAAAGTTTTGTTGTTAGAGAAGATGCTCCTCAGATATCCGAACAGACAACCAAGTTGGACAGAAGGGGACACTTGAACATTTGGATAATTGTATTGTGATAAGAATTTTCGGCTCCATGGAAAAACCTTCTCTTCTTCCATGTCATATTACGGACATAATGTTTGTTAAATAAGTAGCAAGGCACACATAACCACCGGGTTGCATCTATTCCAAGAGAGAGAAAAAAACAGTTCATTCCTCCGCCTTGGAAAGTCGGGGACTTCATCTTGAGGAACGCCAACAAAATTGGATCTAATTTTAGGCCCATAATATAACTTGAACCTAAGATATGTTGATATCCTAACAGGGTTCGACCCCGACAATTATTTTTTACAACATTTACAAACACTTGGCTTCTACAATTGTTTTTTCAAAAAACACCTAACCGAAAACAAAAACACTGGCGACAACACTCTTGCTTCTAATGCCGACGACCTAGACACACTACAAAGCACCACTAAATTGTACAAGTAACAACAACAGGAAAATGCTCCGGGTGAGAAGAGGTTCAATTAATAATAATACTCCTAAAAAGTAATGACATCCTAGAGAATCGCCCAACGGCCACCACAACAACAAAGTAACTCATAGTTATTCAAACAGAGGAGGAGGTAATGACCTCCTCACCCTAAAATTGATATTTATCACAAGCCCAGAGACAAGAAGAGAAAAAATTGTGGGACAGGCGGAAAAGCCCAAAATTCAGAGTGAGAAAATGGAAATTGAGCTTTGATCTCGACAGAGTTCTCACGCTTTGATCAGCCCGAGACACGACGATTCAAAGATAGTTGTCCAATGGACATAGCTGATACCGAAAATTTTGTGAATCCTTTGTGTTCTAGAGCGCTGTTTTTGACAACTAGTCCAAAAATTGATTATTGGAAAAAAGATGTATAAAATAAGAAAGAAAAATCTCTCATTCACAGAGGGTTAACCTTTGTGAACATATGTCAGTCCTAAATTTGTCGACATCATTATAATGATCAGATATGCACTTGATGATTCCTGATTGAGACATCAAGGCCGAGAATGTCAGACCAAGGACCGGCCATGAATTAGAAGAGGCTGGATTCCATGCCATTGCTTGCTGTCTTGGCACAGCCATGCCTCACACCAGAGCTGTTAAAAGGATCCTCCAACTTCCTCGCAGATCGTGTAGAGGATTTGTGGAGAATAACATCAAGAAAATAATTGAACTGGTTATTGAGGCGTGGAAAACATCACAAACCAAGACTTCCCTTGGAACGAGGGCACATAATTTGTTCGAACATTTGTGCATGGAGTTAAAGATGAAGAACATTTATATTAAACATGTCCTTCCTTTGGCACCATTGTCAACAACATGATAGAAACAAGAAGAAGATAACAAGATCTCCCATCCAAAACCGGATCTACAATTAAATGTGTACCGAAAAAAAAAGGTTGAGAACCTGCAGCTCATTGTTGAACCATGTGAACAAGCCATATCAAAGAAAGAAAATTATTCACAAAGTCGTTCAGAGAACTTAGCTCTGAAGGATCAACTTAATTTCCAATACCCCAACTTAATTGTCAACTCTTTGCCCTTAACTAGGCAAGACTTCGACAAACAAAGTTGATATTTTTAAGGTGTTGTCTTTAAAAAAAATTTACAAGATTCTTGAATATATCAAGATGATGTTTACCACTGCTAGTCGAATTATTCAAGACAGAATGAGAAAATTGATCGTGTCACAGAATCTTTTTATTTTCGACTATGGAATTAGAAAATGAATTTTTCAACATAAAAATCTCGAATGAGATCAACGTCACCCTAATGAGAAGCTACATTGAAGAATGGCTCGAAGGCAATTGAAGGTGTCACGAATAAAAGGCAAGGTGCAAGGTTAATTTATCTCCAAACATAGCCGCATTTAATTTACAATGAAAAGACATCATTAAGAAAATAGCAAAAGGGGTCATATGTACTATCACTGTAAGTCTACTAATCACATCCTTCTCGCTGTTTATCAATCCATTTATTCCATCTTTTTAAATAGAAAATGTCTAGCCAAAGATCGACACTTCTTCACTCTATTCTTTCAGTATTACACTCTACCTATGTCCACTTCTTCTTTCACAATTCTATTTTATGGTCCTAGCAGAACCTCATCCCAGCCTATAAGACAAACACACTGAAATTTCTAGGAATATGTATCAAACTATTATTTTTTGATATATTTCAAATAAAACTGTTTTTTATCTCCTTTTTATATTTATATGTCTTCATATACATTTTTATCTTCCACCAATCTATATGACAAATGCATTAAATTTCAAGAATATGTAACTTTTTTGATATATTTCTAATTAAATTGTTTTTTATCTCTCCTTGTCATAATTTTATCTCTTCCACTATGTGTAATTTATTGCATGGATACCACCTTTGATTCATGCTGCTTGCCACATCAACCAAGGTGGACTACAAGGTTCCTAAACATAGATAAATAAATATAAGTTTTTGTAAATTTGAAATTAACTTTTTCTATCATATGGTTCCAAATACAGCATAACAAATATAAAAAACTTTAACATGCCTATAACAATAAAACGATACTGAGAGAAAATAGAGAGAAATCCAAAATTCAAGATTTTCAGCAGTGGACTGAATACACAAATAGGCAGGTGTTTGTGATCATCGTTTTGCCCTGCTTTGTCCAGCATGGTGCTTACATGACGAATATCTGTTGCAGAATATCTGAAAAAGGATGAGGGTATGTGGAAGAGGAGGTTCAATCTCCTCCACCATTTCAGGTATGAGATTTTCAAATCAGAGATCCTTTTGTACAGTTTCCCCATCATTTCATAGCATTGGGATTTCCTTTTCTATTGATACGTTCACGAATAGATCCTGCTTGCTCCCCAAACCCAGTTGGATTACTAAACCCTTGCCATTTTTAAGAACCCTGCATAAATTCTCATCATATTCTTCAAAAGGGGACCGCTCGGATTCTTCTTCTATTTCATGCTCATCCAATATCCGCAATCACTCTCGTATGCTCACCCCTGCCCGCGTGCACAAATTAATTGCTAGCCAGACAGATGCATTGTTAGCAATGGAAATTTTTGAAGTTGCATCTCGGCAGCCCGGTTTCAAGCACAGTTATTCTACTTATCATACCCTTATATGCAAACTGGGGCGTGCGAGGCAGTTTAAAACAATGGAAGGTCTAATCCAGCAGATGAGAAAGGATGGTTGTCCATATACACCAGGTCTGTTTGTTGATATAATTGAAATCTACGGAGAAGTTGGAATGCCTAATGAAGCTATCAAGGCTTTTCATCAGATGTTAGAGTTTGGTTACGAACCATTGGCAAAGCATTTCAATGTTCTATTGATTGTGCTTATCGAACACAAATGCCTTGAGACAGCTCTTTCCCTTTTTAAAAAATTGCATGAATTYGGAATAAGCCCTAATACTAGGACCTATAATATCCTCATTAGAGCCCACTGCCATAGTGACAAGTTGAGTCATGCCTATTTTCTTTTCAACAAGATGCACAAGCAGGGTTGCATTCCTGATGTTGAGACTTACAGCATTTTAATGCAAGGTCTTTGTCGGAAAAGTCAGGTTAAAACAGCACTCGGTGTCTTGGATGAAATGTTAAACAAGGGTTATGTTCCAGACGCTCTTACCTACAACACACTGCTGAATAGCTTATGCCGAAAAATGAATTTGCGCGAGGCCTACAGGCTCCTAAGTAAGATGAAGGTCATGGGGTGCAATCCAGACGTAATTAACTATAATACAGTGATAACTGGCTTCTGTAGAGAAGGTAGGGCACTAGACGCCTGCCAGATATTAAGAGACATGCCTGAAAACGGATGTCTTCCTAATGCGTTATCATACAGGACTTTAGTCAATGGACTTTGCAATGAAGGAAAGTTTAATGAGGCCAAAGAATTCGCGGAAGAGATGATATCCAATGGTTTTATTCCACACATTTCTATCTACCATTTGTTGATAACTGGGTTATGTAATGAAGGCAAGGTTGGAGAAGCTTGTGAAGTTCTTGTGATGATGACAAAGCAGACTTTGGCTCCACATGAGAGCACTTGGAGTGCTCTCTTGATGAGGATCTGCGAGGACAGTCAAACAGAAGCCAGAGAACTTGTGGATAAGCTATCTGAGGATGACTGGCGCTACAGTTGGGAGACTGCAGGGTAGTGTAGTTCATTAGCTGAACAGGGTTTTCACCCTCTGAGAGATACTTGATCATGTGGAAGCGGTCGACAAAGGAGTGCTTTCATGTTTTATGGCTCGCATGTCATATGTGAATTATAAACTGATGGAGAAAAGAAGGTCCAATCTCTTGCTATGTTGCAATTTTCTTCTGAATGTAATTATACGAAGTATTGTCTTTCTGGCATGCATTGGTTCAGAGATTTTCTTGCAGTAAATTGAGTTTCAAGATCCTTGTATCTTTAATGAAGTTGGGATATGCCATACATTTTGAGTTTTCTCTCAGACTTCAGTCTTTTCGTGTTCTGCCCAGTGGTGATCAATTTTTCTCTCTACATTACAAAGTTCATTCAAATTTTCTCCTTACACGATTCAGTCCAGAGTGCACTTTTAAGAAACCAAATCAAAAAGTAACTTGCATTATATTCAATTAATGAAACTCTTATAATAAATAGAACTTTGGTTGCAGACCATGGTTTGCATGGTTGGTGTTGCTCAAATCTGTAACAACGCGTCGTTCTTCTTTATCACCATCCTTCACTTTGACATTTGAGGTCCCTGATGCTTTTAGAGAGCACTTCATTTATCTTGTTGCTTGTTACCTTTTGTAGTTTGAATCACAATCTTCTTTTGATGTTAGTTTTGGTAAAGTGTTTGCTTCTCTTATATTGTAGTTTTGAGAATCTTTGTACCATTTTTGCTTCTGAACAGTTTGATGCTTGCTTGGTTCTTTCTTCTTTCTATCACCTGCTTCGATTGAGCATAGCCCACACTGTTTGGTTATCAATTACGCTATGTTTTAAAATTATACCATTTGTATTGTACTGTGTTTCCCATACTTCTCACTTTGTTTTTAAATATTTTGTCGTTATAATATATTATGATTGGCAATTCTTGCTGTATTTTGGCCTCTTTTGTTTCTTTTATAACATTCCTTGTTATGGTGGATTGTGATATGTTGGTTGCTGGTATGTTTGTTGTGTATTCTTGTCATTCCAATGCAAATTCATGCATTCAAAATCTCTATTTTTTTGGCTGATAGTTACTGTTATGATCCGAATTACTCCAACTAGTATAATAAACACTGAATAACTCTCATGATATTTCATACAATGCCATTCCAATAGTATGCAAAAGAGTGAATGGAAATATTATTAAGATGCCAATTTGAGGGGGCAACCTACCAATTACAATAGAGCAGTACTGTAATATCCCTAGGGTTTCTAGGCTGTAAAAAGGGAATTAGGCCAGTTCACAAACAAGTTAATTTTGCACAGTACCACACAGTCTTTTACCATAAACAGGGAGCATTTATAAATAACCAGCATATGAATAAAATCAACACTGATTGCAGTTCTGTAGCATAGTAATACCAGTAGTAGAAATAGCCATACAGTATCCAATGTCTAGTTTGCTATTAAAACCAGCAGTACAACCCTCTAGAGGCTGCTGTCTCAAAACACCGTAATTCAGTCACAATTACAAAACAATTAATGCTGTAGCAGCTAGTCTCTACACAGAAACACTAAATGAAACCTGGGAATCAGCTGCAAGGGTGGTATGGCTGTCCCTGGTGGCTGAATCAGTCTCCAACAGGGGTTTGGTCCTTTGCTGCCACTCTTGTCCACTCAGCTTGTCATCGGCCTTCCCTATATGGGCTGGAAATCCGCCAGAAAATCCCTTGGCTCAGTAAAAACCCTGATTCGGCCCTTCTCCAAGGTGACTGAGCTAGCAATAGGAATTCGGCCCTCTCCAGGAAGCAGCTGTGAGGTTCGGTTTCTCCTTCAGGGGCTGGAACAGACCTTGCGGCAGCCCTAAATCCCCTCGGCCTCTACCCAAAACACTTTACGAGTCCTCCACCAGTCACAAAATAGCAGTTCGGCTCCCTTAGATGATGAGTTCAGTCCCTCTGAAATGGCTACAGCAAACCCTCAGCGTTCCCCTTCCAGCAGCTTCTTCTTCCCAAGGGGTAGATTTCTGATGCAAGAGTGAACCAGGGTTGAACTAGGGTGAGCACAAGCCCACCGAAACTCAACAGAGATTGAGGGTTAAAACCCTCCAATGAACTGAGGCAGCCGCCTCCCAAGACAGGAAAGGGATACTCCAAATGAATTCTTGTGTGATCAAATGAGCCTCCCATCTCCTTATATAGTTTTGCCTTTTGCTTGATTCCTTCTTTTTAGGTGACTTTTTCTTTAAGTGAGGGTTACTTACCCCTTTTCTATCCTTCTTTTTACCCAATGTTACTTTAAAATTCAAACGTTGCCTCCCTGGGTGGCTTTATTCAACCCCACGGATCCCTTTCTTTTGGGCTATAGCCTACGGGGAGCCCTCTTAGAGTAATACGCCCTTCCTCTAATGAGGTCAAAAGGGAGGGGACATGACAGTCCTCCCTTCCCGAGATTGCTTGTCCTCAAGCAACTGCAAACCAGGATGCTGCAAAATATGCTCGCTCTCCCACATGGCATTCTCTACCGACTAATCTCTCCACCTGACACGGTACTCCCCGATCACTCTGCTCCTCAGTCTCCTCTCCTGGACATCCATAATCTCCTCGAGAGTCAACTGTTAGAATAATAGGTGTGCTCGTTTCACCATAGACAATATCTCAATATTGTCACCCAATCATAGGCACAAATGCCACCCCCAAGCACCTTAATCTTGACAGAGATAATAATTTCGGAAGAAAACCCTAGAACCAATAGCCAATCAAGGTAGCGTACCTCTCTCCAGAGCTAGCGTACCAGGCAAAAAGTCCAAACCATAACCAAGAGAAAGTCCAAGCCAAAACCGAAAATGCTAGTTGTAGCAGCTGCAGCTGCAACTCCTCTCCAAACTTGCGCACCACTGGCCTTATGCAGTTGTGAGAGAGAGTGTGTACAAATGAGCTCTAGCGCCCTCTATTTATACTAATCCAAGTCACCTAACTGGGCTGATTTCTCTTCCTGGAGGCTAATAACTCAATAAAAAAATATTCTCTTGAGTCGACTTGTCTCCTACGGTTATTATCCAACGTTTTAGGGTTTCTCTTGCTTCCCGGAATATTCTAGTCTCGTCAGGGTTACATGTAGAGGTTAATACCTCCTGCAACTAC
>SNQJ01S0009839.1:91657-114582 GCA_010110895.2 Picea sitchensis
CTGGGGTTCTTGGTCTGGGACCAAGCAGTTAGAGCCATGGCAAAAGACCCTAGTGAGGGCCCCCAGTGTATTGTTGGGGTTCTTCGTCAAGGACCAAGCAGTTTGATGATGTAAGTCCCTAGATGTGTTCTAGGGCCCCTGTATGTGTTCCAGGGAATCCTTGCTCGGTGCTTGGATTGATCCTTGGTTGTGTACCTTGGTGGATAAGACCCTAGTGGTGATCTAGGGCCTCTAGATGTGTTCTGGGGTATCCTGGTCTGGGACTAGGCAATTCTTGGTTAAGTACCAAGACGAAATGACGTGTGATCCTCTTCTCTCTCGGGATGGTCCATGAGACCTAGGAGCAGGTAAGAAGAAGGACATGATCACATCAGTGACCTTCCTCTTATGCTGGGATGATAAAATCTTATGAGTTATCATGAGACTTATGCGGACATCTTGCCATTGAAGAAGACCCCTTTGACTTTGTCTTGTTGCCTCCCCTTGCTTGAGCCATGTCCTTCTTAATGTTTATGTGGTGTTGGTATTTTCTAGTCTCTTTGACTTGTTGACATTCTAATTAATATTTTTATAATTAAAATATTAATTACTATTTTATTTGTTTTTGGGTTTTAATTAACCCTAAAAAATAGGATTAATTTAATTAACCCTAACCCCTACCAAAACTATATAAGGAAACCTCACCCCTCACTCTCTCACTCATGTCCTTCCTCCCTCTCCTTCTCTTGGTTTGATTTTTGCTGCAGCTACTCTTGTTCAATTCTGTTTTTGGGTGCAGCCTACTTGGAATATTTTTCTCTTGTTGATTGAGGGTTCGACCTCCTTGGGTTTTCTCTCTCTTGCTGGTTTGGAGTTTTCTTGTGCTGGTGTAGGGTACGACTGCCCTGGTTCTAGTCTCCTCTTGTTGTATAAAGTGGTGCGGCCCTCTCCTCTTGTTGTTACATGTGTCGCAACCCCCTCCTCTCTCTTCTCCAACATGCCGCATCTTCCTTAGGCTGTCGTTGGTTCCTCCTTAGGCTGTCGTTGGTGTCTTTTATGTGTTGTTGATGTCACTTGGTTATTTACAACCTTTTGGGCTTGATAAGACAACCCTAAGACTGCTACCTTAGTTTGCCTATTTGTTGTAGTAGTCCTATACATTTTGTATAGTTTTTGTTTGGGCTATTAGGGGTTTCTTTCAACCTCTAGTTTGGTCATTGGGGTTTTTGTATCAGCCCTATACTTGATGTTTAGTATGCTGATTGGTCTTTTGAGATCTACCTAGTTCTTTTTGGAAAAACTGTCCACAAGATCATGATGAGATCTACCCTTGAGGGTTTGATCCATGACCATTATAGTTTTTTCTGAGCATACAAAAAAGAGGACAATTGCACATCAAGTATATATGTTCTTTGTTTTTGGCTAAGGTAATGTTCAGATTTTGTTTTTGTTAATGATCCGATATGTTCTTTGTTCAAGTTAATGTTCATAATTGTTTCTTGTTTTTGTTAATTGATCAAATATGTTCATGTTCAGATATAGTTAAGAATTGTTTTCTTTAGTAATATTCAAATCCATTATTTATGTGATTGGTTTACTTCATAATTCTTGACTTGATTGCTGATCTATATCTACTGCATTAAATAAATTTAAAAGAATATTTTTGTTCTTGTTTTCCCTTGAATTTCTAACATGGTATCAGAGCTTAGGGCGTGAAAAGAGCTCAATTGTGGCAGACTTTTGAGCCTGCGTAGATCCACATCTAAGGGTTTGTTTTTCATATCAGCAGTGAGCTTGTTTTATATCAGATCTTGTTTTCAGTATGGCTTCATCTTTAGTCAAAGTAGAAGATAGGCTTGAAGGGGCTTCAAACTTCAATGCCTGGAAGGCTAGGGTTTTTAATATCTTAGAAGAAGGTGACTTGGATGAGCTGGTTACCAGGGTGATAGAAGAACCTATTTCAAATACAGGAAGAGCAACATATAAGAAGAGGCAGGCCAAAGCCAAGAGGGTCATCTTTGACTCAGTAAAAGACAACATGATGCCTCTTATTGTTCATCTAAGGACAACTAAGGAATGCTTTGATGCCCTAGCAAATCTATATGAAAAGAAGGCCCCAACTCAGTAGAGGATATTGAAGAAATAACTACGTACATTAAAGATGGGAAATGATGAATCTATCTCTGCCTTCTTTTCCAAAATTGCCCAAACAAGAGATCAACTTGCGACAATTGGAGTTGCAGTGGATGATGATGACCTTGTACAAACAACAATAGATGGTCTTCCTGACTCATGGGATACATTTCTCTCATCAGTCAATGGAAGAGAAGTTCAACCCAACTTCGAGAGATTATGGCATGATTGCCTGGAAGAAGAGGGTAGACTCAAAAGCAGGAATGAACCTTCAACGGTGAAAAACCATGCTCTTTCAGTCAAAGCCAAGAGATGGAAGAAGTTTCCTCAACACAAAGGCAAAGGTAAGAAACCCCAAGGCAAGCACTCTCACTTTCACTCTCATTTATCTAAAGTAAGATGCTTTAACTGTAAAAGGCTAGGTCATTATGCAAAAGATTGCAGGAACCCTCCTTCACAACAAAAACATAGAGGCAGGTTCCATGCTTCAGTTGCAATTGAAGAAGAAGAGCCTCAAAGAAAAAGAACCAGAGCTGCTACTAAAGAACAAGAACAACGCAGAGAAATTTATTTTGTTTCAGTCCTCTCCGGTACTGTCACCAAGTCATAAGAAGTTTGGTTAGTGGACAACGAGGCCTCCAAACACATGACAGGCTTCAAACAGAACCTTGTGAACTATCAAGATAAGAAGTTCAATGTGAAGGTAGAATTGGGTGATGATGGCACCTATGCCATCAAAGGATTTGGATCAACATCTTTTCAGCTTCAGTCAGGTAATGTATTTCATATTGAAGAAATTCTTTATGTTCCTAGATTAAAGAAAAATCTTATCTGAGTTGCAGTTCTAGAAAACAAAGGGTACTCAGTAGCCTTCTTCAAAGGAAAAACTCTTATGTGGCCCTCAAATGAAAGTATGAGCTCAACCATGACAATCGGAGCTCAAGAAGGTGGACTTTACAAAGTCATTGGTCAAGTTATTCAATCATTAGCTCATGAGATGATTAACCCCTGCGAACTTTGGCACAAAAGGTTTGGACATCTCAACAACCTTCTCCAAAGGAAAAGCTCTTATGTGGCCCTCAAATGAAAATATGAGCTCAGCCATGACAATTGGAACTCAAGAAGGTGGACTTTACAAGGTCATTGGTCAAGTTATTCAAGCATTAGCTCATGAGATGATCAACCCCTGCGAACTATGGCACATAAGGTTTGGACATCTCAACTATAATGCTCTCCCAGGTTTGCAAGAGATGGTAACAGGTATGCCAGTTTTTTCTTTTGAGCATGATAGTATTTGTAGAGGTTGTGTTGTTTGTAAAAATACAAAGAAAGTTTACCTTCACAGTAATAGAAAATCTAATGGTATATTAGATCTTATTCATTCTGATCTTTGTGGACCTATGACTGCTCAGTCCATGAATGGTTGTCTTTATTAGATCATTTTTATTGATGATTGTTCTCGTAAAACTTGGATTTATTTTTTGAAAACTAAAGATGAATCTTTCATTAAATTTCAGGATTTTGAGAATCTTGTTGAGAATCAGACAGGTAGACACATCCGTGTTTTCAGAATAGACAATGGAAAAAAAATTGTCTCCCACAAGTATGATGATCTCTGTCGGACTTCTGGGATTAAGAGGGAGTTGACTGTGCCTTATAATCCTCAGCAGAAGGGGGTTGCAGAAAGGAAGAACAAGACAATTTGTGAAGCAGCCAGAGCCATGATGTATGATCAGAATCTTTCATTGTCTCTTTGGGCCGAAGCTGCAAGCACTGCAGTCTATATTAAGATCAGGTGTCCTCATAAAGCCCTAGAAGAGAAAACTCCAGAAGAAGTCTTCACCGGTAAGAAGCCTTCAGTTGACCATTTGAGAATCTTTGGTAGTCCTGTCTACATTCATGTATCGAAAGAAAAGAGGACTAAGTTAGAGTCTTCTAGAAAGAAAGGCACGTTTGGGGGATACAGTGAGACCTCAAAAGCATATTGAATCTATGTACCAGGGCAAAAGTTCATAGAGGTCAGTAGAGATGTGACCTTCCACGAGGAAACAACTTTTCGTCGTTCCAGAGAACTTCCATGTGATACAAAGGAGCAAGAAGCTCCATCTCCAGAACCTTTAGATTCACCACTTTCAGACGAGCAGAGGGAGGAGGCCAGAGAGCCTTCAGTGGATCCCATAAGGGATTTTGTTGAGTTTCCCTTAGAGAAACCTCTTGTCAAAAGGAAGCTAGCATGGTGCCGTGAAATTTTAAGGAAGCAGAAAAAGATGCAGCACCTAAAGGTACCTTCAGAGAAAGCAAGAAACCAGATAAATACTTAGGTCTAGTAGCTCAGTTGAATCTTGTGATTGACTTCGAACCTTCCACCTTTGATGAGGCTGCCAAACATAAAGTGTGGAAGGATGCCATGATAGAAGAGTACGAGTCAATACTGAAGAATGGTGTATGGTAAGTGGTCCCAAGACCTCAAGGAAAATCAGTAGTAACCTCTAAATGGATTTAAAAAATAAAGCATGCAACAGATGGAAGTGTTGAAAAATTCAAAGCTAGATTTTTGGCTCGTGGCTCCTCTTAGAAAGAAGGAATTGATTATGACGAGATCTTTGCTCCTGTTTCCAAGTATACCCCTATCAGAATCATCATCTCTCTTGCTTCAGTTTTTTATTGGAAACTTCACCAAATGGATGTTAAGATTGTCTTTCTTAATGGTGAAGTTGAGCAAGAGGTTTATATTGAGCAGCTTGAGGATTTCGTGATCCATGGGAAAGAATCCCATGTCTACAAACTCAAGAAAGCCTTGTATGGATTGAAACAAGCTCTGAAAGCTCGGTATGGAAGAATTGACAGTTTTCTTCAAAGTCTTGAGTTCTCCAAGAGCATAGCAGATCTTAATCTTTATATAAGGATTGTGAAAAATCATCTTGTTATCTTGGTTTTATATGTGGATGATTTGTTCCTTATTGGAGAGAAACATCTAATAGCTTAGACTAAAAGGGAGTTATCAACAGAATTTGAAATGAAGGACTTGGGTCTTATGCATTACTTTTTTGGCTTAGAGGTGTGGAAAAAACCTGGTGAGATCTTTCTCTCTCAAAGCAGGTATGCAATTAACGTGCTTCATAGATTTGGGATGCTGAATTGTAAGTCCATGACCACACCTATGATTTTTAACCTGAAGAAGTTACATGATCAAGCTACAGTTTCAAATCCAGAAGACCCTATCGTATATTATCAGATTATTGGGTCCTTGATGTATCTAGTACATACCAGACCGAACATTTGTTACGTAGTGAATGCCCTTAGCTAATTCATGTGTGAACCGAAACATATTCATATGGTTGTTGTTAAGCATATTCTCAGATATGTCTGAGGGACTATAGCCTATGG
Source organism: Picea sitchensis (assembly GCA_010110895.2). Lineage (NCBI taxonomy): Eukaryota > Viridiplantae > Streptophyta > Pinopsida > Pinales > Pinaceae > Picea > Picea sitchensis. The sequence continues at coordinate 97,157 of SNQJ01S0009839.1, forward strand.
GCTCATATACACTTCCAGTGGAGGTGTAATGCTTCATGGCTATACAGATTCAGATTGGATGGGCAGTACAGTGGACCGGAAGAGTACTTTTGGATATTGTTTCAGTTTGGGTTCAACTATGATCTCCTGTTCCAGCATGAAGCAGGGCTCCATAGCCCAAAGCACTGTAGAGGCAGAATACATTGTTGCAAGTGCTGCCAATAGAGAAGTAGTGTGGCTCAGAAAGCTACTCTCAAATTTGTTCAGTGCTGAGTTGGAACCCAGAGTAATTCACTATGATAACTAAAGTTGTATTAAGCTCTCCGAGAATCCCATGTTTCATGACAAATCAAAACACATTGAGATGAGATATCACTATGTTCGGGACATGGTGCAGAAGAAAATTCTTAGTATTCAGTATGTTCCGACGGCAGAACAAACTACAGATATTTTGACCAAGCCGCTATCATTGACAAAGTTTGTGTACTTTCGAGACAAGCTTGGTGTTGTTGAGAATGCCTCTCTTGCTGAGAGGGAGTGTTAAAATTAAGCAGCTACAAGAGCCATTCTCCGGGAGGATGGCATAAGACCCTAGTTGAGATCTAGGGCCCCCAGTACACTCATGGGATTCTTGGTCTGGGACCAAGCAGTTAAAGCCATGGCAAAAGACCCTAGTGAGGGCCCCTAGTGTATTGTTGGAGTTCTTGGTCAAGGATCAAACAGTTTGATGATGTAAGTCCCTAGATGTGTTCTAGTGCCCCTGGATGTGTTCCAGGGAATCCTTGCTCGGTGCTTGGATTGATCCTTGGTTGTGTACCTTGGTGGATAAGACCCTAGTGGTGATCTAGGGCCCCCAAATGTGTTCTAGGGTATCCTGGTCTGGGACCAGGCAGTTCTTGGTTAAGTACCAAGACAAGATGATGTGTGATCCTCTTCTCTCGGGATGGTCCATGAGACCTAGGAGCAGGTAAGAAGAAGGACATGATCNTATGTTGGGAAGATAAAGCTTATGATTTATCATGAGACTTATGTGGACATCTTGCCATTGAAGAAGACCCCTTTGACTTTGTCTTGTTGCCTCCCCTTGCTTGAGCCACATCCTTCTTAATATCTATGTGGTGTTGGTCTTTTCTAGTCTCTTTGACTTGTTGACTTTCTAATTAATATTTTTATAATTAAAATATTAATTATTATTTTATTTTATTTGTTTTTGGGTTTTAATTAACCCTAAAAGATAGGGTTAACTTAATTAACCCTAACCCCTACCAAAACTATATAAGAAAACCTCACCCCTCACTCTCACACTCATGTTCTTCCTCCCTCTCCTTCTCTTGGTTTGATTTTTGCTACGACCTACTTGGAATATTTTTCTCTTGCTGATCGAGGGTTCGACCTCCTTGGGTTTTCTCTCTCTTGCTGGTTTGGAGTTTTCTTGTGATAGTGTAGGTTATGGATGCCCTGGTTTTGGTCTCATCTTGTTGTATAAAGTGGTGCGGCCCTCTCCTCTTGTTGTACATGTGTCGCGGCCCCCTCCTCTCTCTTCTCCAGCCTACCGCATCTTCCTTAGGCTGTCGTTGGTGTTTCCTTTGGCTGTCATTGGTGTCTTTTATGTGTTGTTGTAGTCACCTGGTTATTTACAGCCTTTAGGGCCTTATAAGACAACCCTAAGACTACTACCTTAGGTTGCCTATTTGTTGTAGCAGTCCTATACATTTTGAACATTTTTTGTTTGGGTTGTTAGGGGTTTCTTTCAGCCTCTAGTTTGGTCATTGGGTTTTTTGTATCAACCCTATACTTGATGTTTAGTATGTTGATTGGTTTTTTGAGATCTACCTAGTTCTTCTTGGAAAAACTGTCCACAAGATCATGATGAGATCAACCCTTGAGGGTTTGATCCATGAACATTATAGTTTTTTCAGAGCATACAAAAAAGAGGACAACTGCACATCAGGTATATATGTTCTTTGTTTTTGGCTAAGGTAATGTTCAGATTTTGTTTTTGTTAATGATTAGATCTGTTCTTTGTTCAAGTTAATGTTCATAATTGTTTCTTGTTTTTGCTAATTGATCAAATTTGTTCATGTTCAGATATAGTTAAGAATTATTTTCTTTAGTAATATTCAGATCCATTATTTCTATGATTGGTTTACTTCAGAATTATTGACTTGATTGTTGATCCATATCTACTGCAGTGAATAAATTTAAAAGAATATTTATGTTATAGTTTTCCCTTGAATTTCTAACAGGTAGCAAATGGGTGTTTAAGAAGAAGTTGAATGCATAACGTAAAGTAGAGAAGTTCAAAGCTCACTTAGTAGCAAAGGGATATTCCCAAGTGGAGGGTATTGATTTTGGTGATTTTTTTTTTCTTGTTTCTAAATTAACTTCTGTTATATTTATTTTGTCTATTGTTGTTGCTTTTGATCTTGAAGTATAGCACATGGATGTGAAAACAACATTCCTACATGGGGATCTTAAAGAAGAAATTTACATGAAGCAACTAAAAGGTTTTGTAGTAAAAGAAAAGTAGGCACCGATTTGCAAGCTAAAGAAGTCCTTGTATCGATTAAAACAATCCCCAAGAATGTGATATCAAAAGTTTGATATTTATATAATGGAACTTAGTTTCTCAAGAAGCAAAGTTGATCATTGTGTGTATCCCAAGCTGGTTGGTGGCCATTTCATTTATGTAGTCTACTGTCTTGTATGTGAATAACATGTCATTGATTGAAAACAAGAAGGAAATTACCAAGGATGTCAAAACTCAGTTATCTTTTGAATTTGATATTAAAGGCCTCGACGCTACACATTTTATTTTGGCAATGGAAATTAAAAGAGTTTGGGAAAATAGAAAACTTTGATTGAATCAGAGGAAATATGTTGAGACAATGTTGCAAAGGTTTAATATGCATGATTTTAAATTAGTCAAGGTTCTTATTCCTGCAGGTGTAAAGTTATTTGCAGATCAGTTTCCCAAGACACAAGAAGTAGAAGACATGTCTAGTGTTCACTATGCAAGTGTTGTTATATGTCAAAATCAGGGAAGGAACATTGGATGATTCTAAAAGAGGTCTTTAGATATTTGTGTGGCTCTTTCGATTATGCAATCTGCTACCAAGGAAGACCTAGACCTCACAAACAGATAAGATATACAAGGCTTTGTTGATACAGACTAGGCTAAAGATCTTGATCACAAAAGATCTACAAGTGATTATGTTTTTGTCCTCTTTGGTGGAGCAATTAGTTGGATGAGAAAGAGGGAGCCCATAGTTGCATTGTCAATTACAAAAATTGAGTACATGGCAACCAATCATGGAATTATGGAAGTTGTATGGTTGCAAAGATTGTGTTCATGTGTTGTTTTTATTCAAAAAGTAGTGAGGATAGGTTGTGACAATCATTGGCAAAGTTTGTTAATACTAAGAAGCTCTCATGGTGTAGATAATCAATGGGGATTGTTGCCCTAAATATGTGACACTATAAATCACAAGCCCTATTGTTTTGCAAAGAAAACAATATAAGTGGGAGAATGTTGGAGATGTGTTATATTCTTTGCATGTAGAATGTGAAATTTTTATTTTTGGGGGCCTTTTGTGCTTTTTCAACCAATGGTTTTTTATCCATTGTAATATAATTCCAGTTAAGAGATTAGAGTTGTAATCTAATTATTGTGAATGGATTAGTGTTTTGAACACTGTAATATTGTATTGTGAATGGCAAAGTTCATACAATGAAAAAGAGAGAGGTGCAACTCTAAGTTAGGCTAGTTTCACTTGTAAAGGTTTAAAACTTACATTTAGACCCTTTTCAAATGTTGCAAATGATCACCAACTTTCTTACAATAAACTTTGAAATCATTACAAAACATGTAGACTCTGGTGCTGCTTCGACTCCTGTTTTGGTGGTAATACTAATTTCATTAGCAACTTTGTAGGAGTGATGCCCTAATTCTTTGCTTTAAGAACTCTCTTTTCTTCATGGGTCTTGACTTCTTCAAGAACTAGCTCCTTGTAGTCCTCATTCTCTACTTCTTGTGCAATTGACTTCTGACTGATGCGTACAAATGCTAAAATAGAAGTTGATTCTTTTACATTCATCCTTGAGAAACTTAGCTTTAAGAGATGGCTTTTCACATTAACTTGCACCTTATATGTGTTCTCCTTTCGATCACCGTTTACCTTCATTTCAAATTACTAAAGCCTACTCAATAGTAAATTAGAGACATCCATAGGTAGGGCCTTACATAATAATTTATCCTTATAAGTACTAGTTATGGCATACAACAAGTCAATGGATATTACATCATACCCCTTTCGAAACCAAGCAATCCAATAGGGAGTAGTGTTTGGACAACATCCCAAGTTCGATTTTTAATTAGTAGTTTTGATGCATGTGTTTCCAAATCTAATATTTGGACTACAGTGATCACCACAAGGTATCATGCGAGTTACACTCTGCAGTTGCATGACCACCATCAATCGTCAATAGTACCTGTGAAGTGAGTAATGCTATCTCAAGATAGTGGGAGCTCTTCTTTAACACACCATCCAATCAATGTAGGACTTCTATTGCCTTCTTGAGTGTGACCTCTACACTAGCGTGAGAATAATCAATAGAAATATAGTTAGCATGCAAGCATATAACAACACTACCCTTTAACCATTCAACTACATACCACTTGGTAGGATTGTTGGCCTCTAAGTTTGAGCTCTGGCAAATCTCCACCACAAAATCATGTCGTTGTTAGAGACCAACCCTCATTATGTTAGAGCTGCCCAACCTATAGGGTATCTTGACTGAATGATCTTGGATGGTGTGGGTGTGATTTTTCAGTTAGTACTCATTGCCATTGACTGTATGTCATTGCATTATAGAATGTTTTCCTAATCCGTGCATGATTAAGGTAGAAATATGACTATTAATTAGCAGTTATTGTGCCTCAAGATTCAATAACCATTTTGTATATATATTAGGTCATCCCATTAGATAAATTGGTAAGAGTTAGTACTTTTATGTTTAATATATTTCTATTTTGCATCCAACATTCTTTCAAGAATTTAATGTCACCTGATTCTTATTTTAAGCGTGTTTTAAATGATTCTTTGAGTAATAGGATTAAGAAGGATCATGTACCAGCAACTGAAGAACAGATAGAAAGAGGCCTCGTAGTTTAGAAGTTTAATTTTTTGGAGTTTTTACGGGCAGGGCATATTTTCTGATCAATTTTCACTGAAATCTGGCCAAAAATTGTTGGAACTCCAGATTTGAGTGCCCTTTCACCTTCCAGTAGCTTGGGCAATTAATTCATTAGATATATAAGATGGCAAACCATGTCTTTGGCTTCTTATTCTTCCATTCTGGTTGCAAATTTCATTCTTCTCTTGCTTGCTTGTTTTCTCATGTTTTTCTTCTTGTTTTGTAGGTTTACAGAGGGCTGAAGTTATGGAAGCCATTACAAGTGGAAAACAAACCCTCGACCAACCCATATGTAGTGTCTGGAGCTTGAGCAAATCATGTGGTTAAAAGGACAATTGATTTGCAGCGTTTTAAGTCTCAGGAACATGGTTTTGAGCTGGACTGTGTAGCTTGTATTTACACGAGAAAACCCAGCAAAGATCCCTTCTTAATAATGTTTTCACCCTTGGAGGAAAAGTGCACTGTCCATTGAAGCCAAGAACAACAGTCACATCCTTTGAAATTGATTTTCCATGAATTGATCACAAGACGATTGAAAACAATGAAGAAATCAATTCCAAAGCCTATTGAAACTCATTACCGTGCACATATTACTAGAGACATTATACCACATCCCAGCAAGGGCATTTGTGTACATGATTAGCTACATGTGTGCTTTGAGACACGTGTATATATTACATATATAAATTTCAACGAAAACAAGTTTTTGAACTTAAATATGTTCAATATGCGTCTTAGATTCCTTCAATTGCATATCATTTTGCTGCAAATGTGTCTTAGTTGATTCTAGTTTCTTTTATTTTTGATGTTATATTTTGATAATTATTATTTCACTTGTCTTTTTTCTGTGTATATTTTCACAGTGCTTACCCCCTATTCCATGTAATCACTTTGTTTGAATCCATGAAAATTGTTCTCAAGGTATAGTAGAGTAGAACAATTTCTAGTTTACCTTCTCACACGATCAAGTGAGCCCTCATCATTTCATTAATCTTAATAGTTGTATGCTCCAAGTCATTTTGCTCTTCAAATTCAGAAGGTTTGCCTAGCAAATAATATACAACAATTTTGATGATAACATTGAACATGGTTTTTTACTAGTTCTTAACATGATATTTTTAGGCACATTGAAAGCATAATGCCCATGTTAATGGTGAGCGTGTTGATATTATGGTAGCTGTGAGAGGCAGCTACCTCCATGTGTAACCTCTAACTAGATTAGAATATTCCGAAAGCCAAAGAAATACTAAACAGATGTGTAAAAACCCTAGAAGACAAGTCAGCTCAGTAAAATAATTATTATTAAAGTACTATCTTCTAAAAATACAATTCGGCCTAGACAAGTGACAAGAACCACTATAAATAAGAGATGATCTAGCTTATTTGTACACACTCACTTCACTCACTCTCTCAGTGAAGGATAGCGCAAGTTTGGAGCTGCAGCTGCAAGATAGGAAGGTGGATACTCTGGAGTGTTTCTTGGTCTCTCTCCCTAGCGCCATCTAGCCTAAGATGTGTGCCCTACCTTCTAGTATCTCTTGGTGGTATTCTTGGTGACATTCTTGGTGGTATTATGATATTCTTGGTGGTATTCTTGGCAACTACAACTGCTACAGTTGAGTATTGTTCTTGTTCTGTGGCTTTGGGACTTTTTGTCTGGTGAGCTATCTTTGAAGAAAGATGCTCTCTCTTGGTTATCTGTTGGTTCTAGTGTTGCTTCCAGAATCATTCTGTTTAGAAAAGGTTATGGTGCTCAGGGGTGGCTGCGTGCCTGTGGTTGGGTGACAATAGTGATATTGTATATGGTAAAACGAGCACATCGAATATTTTAACAAGTTATGGGCCCACACCATCTTCAGGATAGTCTAACCGTTGGAAGGTAAAGTGGCAGTTCTTTGTTAAGCTCGTTGTGGCACCAGTTGCAGCTGCAACTAGGGTTTCTGATTTTGTAGCTGCAACAAACCCTAATCTAATTCTTTGGGCACCTCAAGTGAAGCGTTGGACCTAATTTATGAATATTCTAGTGCGCCCTAGCCTAGCACACCCTCCGGTGTTCTCAACCAACAAAAACGTCAAGTTCAAGTTTTTGGTCAAAGTCAAAGTTAGAGGTTGACTTTTGGTCAAAATTGAGTTTATGGTTAAAGTTGAAATTTCAGAGTTTCTAGCTTGTTCTAATCATTAAACATTTTGATTCAGTTTCTAACCTCTTCTTGTCAAGATGGTGTCTAGTTTCAGATTAGAAGACAAGCTGAACGATGCTGCAAATCTCAAAGGTATGCACTTGTATATGCTTTTAATGTTATATCATCCAGCAAAGCATGAGTTTGTTTTGTAGGGAATGTACAAGAGACCTTGTCTAAGGAATGATTTTGGATTTAGTACATTCAGAGGAACACATAATTGAGGCTCTAGGTTTCAGGTTTGATTGATCAAATTGTTAAGTTTCAATTTGCACATATCAAGTTTGATAGTTGCTATAGTTGTGACAACAATCTTTCAAAGGTTTTATTACTGCTAGGTATACTTGGTTTCATATAAGTACTATTGATATATATGCTTGTTGCACTTGTTTGCAAAATGAACTAACATCTCCTTTAGGAGACATTTCTTGTTCCCGGACAGGTCACCTTGGTAATTCTATGATAATTACCATCCTTGTTATCTTAGATATGTTCTTATGAAAATGCTATTGGAAATACTTTTGTTCTTGTTGTTCTTGTTCCGGGAAGGTCATAGGCGATAGCTCTGAGAAGGAGCTAGAGTGACAGTTGCAAACATGGAGCAGATGACTCCATCTAGTGGTGAGGCAGGTGATCTCACCAAGTACCAATTCTAAAGGAAGCATGTAAAGCAAAAGGAGTTTTGATCAGATATACTCAGATGTGTGTGGACCAATGTCAACCTCCTCACTAAGCGAGAGAGTACACCTCAGATGATTTCAAGACATTCTACAGAAAGGTCAAGATTAGGAGGGAGCTTACTACTCCCTACAATCCTCAATAGAATGGTGTAGCAGAAAGAATGAACTGATCCATTGAAGAATCTATTAATGGCAATGATGAATGACCAGAATATATCCATGTTTCTATGGGGAGAAGCAGCTATGACAGCCATACATGTTCATAATAGAAATCCTCATCATATATTGAAGAACATGACTCCAGAAGAGGCTTTCTCCAAAAAGAAGCCAAGTGTTGAACACTTGAGGATCTTTCGTTGTCATGTCTATATTCATGTTCCCAAGGACAAAAGAAAGAAGTTGGAACCTTCAGGAAAGAAGGGCATATTCATTGGATATAGTGAGACATCAAAATCTTACAGAATCTATGTTTCAGGTCAACAGAAGGTTGAAATCAGCAGAGATGTGAATTTTGATGAAAAGATTGGCTTCAGGAAATCTATAGAAGATTCCATGGATCCCAACGATGAAGAAGAACATGAAGGTCCCAAGGAAGAAACTACATGTTCTCCAGAACATCTCAATGCAGAACCTTCCACCTTTGAAGAAGCAATCAAGAAGAAAGAATGGAAGGAAGCTATGATGGAAAGTCGGTAGTCACTTCAAAATGGGTTTACAAGATAAAGCATGCAATGGATGGAAGTATCAATATATACAAGGCAAGATTAGTGGGTAGAGGTTTCTCCCAACATGAGGGAGAAGATTGTGATGAGACGTTTTCTCCAGTTGCCAAATACACCTCTATTCTCTTGCAGCATCAATGGGTTGGAGTTTACATCAGATGGATGTAAAGACTGTTTTTCTCAATGGAGTAATTGAGGAAGAAGTATAAATAGAGAAACCTCAAGGTTTTGAGGTACACCCGAGAGAAACCCATGTATGCAGATTAAAGAAGGCCTTGTATGGACCCAGGCAAGCTCTAAGAGCTTGGTATGCATGAATTGACAATTACTTGACGAGACTTGGATTTTCCAAGGGCTATGTTGATCCATATCCTTATTACAAGGTTGTGAATGATGCACCTATGATTCGACTACTATATGTTGATGATTCGTTTCCGACAGGTGCAGAGCCTCTCATTATTCAGTGTAAGAGGGAGTTAGCCTCTAAATTCGATATGAAGTATCTTGGTCTCATGCATTATTATTTGGGACTAGAAGTATGGTAAAAGCGTGGTGAAATCTTCCTGTGGCAAGGGATGTATGTTGTAAAGATCCTTCAAAAGTTTGGGATGATGGATTGCAAATCCATGACAACTCCCATCATGACAAATCTGAAGAAGCTGAGAGACTTTGATCTAGTAGACTCGTCTCTGTACCGATAGTTGATTGGCTCATTGATCTATTTGGTGAATACCCAACCGAAAATTTGCTTTGTCGTGAACATGTTGAGCTAGTTCCAGGTGGAACCTAGACATGAGCATTGGATAGCTGCAAAGCATATTTTGAGATATCTTCGTGGGATGTTGAATTATGGTTTGAGATATGCCTCAAACAGTGATGTACAACTGCATGGATTTACTGATTTAGATTGGGCAGGGAGTGAAGATAACAGAAAGAGTACTTCTAGTATATATTTTAGTTTGGGCTCTGCTATGATATCATGGGCTAGCAGGAAACATAATTCTGTTGCACTCAACAGTGCAGAAGCAGAGTATATTACAACTTATGGCACTTGTATGGGAGCAATATGGCTCCGTAAGCTAGTTTCTGGATTATTTGATTAGGTGTTGGATTCAACTGTGATATATTGTAGTTGTGTGAAGCTTTCAGAGAACCCCGTGTTCCATGACAGGTCGAAGCACATTGAGATCAAGTACTATTTTATTCATGATAAAGTCCAGAAGGGAGAAGTGGTTCTCCAGTACATCTCCACCGATGAGCATACAATTGATATTTTGACGAAGCCTCTGTCCAAGATAAAGTTCACATACTTGAGGGACAAGCTGGGACTCGTGGAGATTTCTCCCTTGGTTGAAAGGGACGAGATGAATTCCTTGGTTGGGAGGGAGTGCTGATATATGGCATCATGGATAGTCAGTGTGTTGTTGGATAGACATTCTCCCTGTGGAGAATGGTCCAGGTTGACAGATTATTGATTGGTATCATGCTAGTACAACTTAGATATGATGCTTCATCATCATGCTAGTGCTGCTTAAATATGATACAGATGTCCTGAGACGCATCATGTTAGTATAACTTAGATATGATGCATTAGCATCATGCTAGTACAACTTAGATATGATGCATATGTCTCAATCGCATCATGCTAGTACAACTTAGATATGACACAGTAGCATCATGCTAGTACAACATAGAGATGATGCAGATGACTCACATCATGCCAGTACAACTTAGAGATGGTGCATTGACACCATGCTAGTACAACTTAGAGATGATGTACATCATGCCATTATAGCTTAGATATGATGCATTTGAATCATGCTAGTACGGCTTAGAGATGATGTAGATGATACTCCACATCATGCCAATACAACTTAGATATGATGCATTCACATCATGCTAGTACGACTTAAAGATGAGACAGTGGAGAGGATGCTTCTTGTAGCCATTGCGGGGCATTCAACATCTGTTGGGATAGCTATTCTTCTAGGACATATGTCCAGATTAGAAGAATGGTCCTTGTATCACTCTGTTGAGTGAGTGACTTATGCAAGACACTCTGTTGAGTGCGCTGAGTTCAGGCATGACTTATTCAACATCATGCTCGATTACTCAGATGGAGTATGGCCTCGAGAGATGATGCAGACGATGATATGATTTGATGACAAGAGACTGTTGTACAGCATGGTGATAGCTTGTGTAGCTATTAGTTGATTGCAGTGGAGACTATATGTTTTTGGACAATAGCTATGTACTATTGTGGTGGATGTGTTCCACTAGTAGTGATTGTATGTCACTAGATAGTAGTTGTGCGCTACTAGGAGTAGTTATATACCACTGGATAGTAGTTGTGTATTGCTATGGATCGACACTGTTGATGTCTATTAGATGACATTGTAGTAACTGTGTACTACTACTGGATTGCCATGGAGACTACCAATAGTGTTGAAGAAGTTTCCTAGGCTGGTGTGCCAACCAATAGTGTTGGAGATTTCCAGCTATATGGATAGTGATGATGATGCTCATGAATTGATCTGTGTGATCATGAGATAGCCTGTGTGGCTATGATGATGCTACCTGTAGAATGGTCTGCAAGACTATGTGAGCCTTGCCCATGCCATGTGAAATGGATGGATGTGTTTGAGATCATTACAGTGAATACCTCCCTAGCTAGGAGGGAGTGTTGATATTATGGTAGCTGCGGGAGGTATCAACCTCCATGTGTAACCTCTAACTAGATTAGAATATTCGGGAAGCCAAAGAAACCCTAAACAAATGTGTAAAAACCCTAGAAGACAAGTTGGCTCAATAAAATAATTATTATTAAAGTATTAGCTTCTAAAAGAACAAGTCGTCCCAAACAAGTGACAGGAACCACTATAAATAAGAGATGATCTAGCTCATTTGTACACACTCACTTCACTCACTCTCTCATTCAAGGATAGCACAAGTTTGGCGATGCAACTGAAAGATAGGAAGGTGGATACTCTGGGGTGTTTCTTGGTCTCCGTCTCTAGCACCATCTAGCCTAAGATGTGCGCCCTACCTTCTAGTATCTCTTGGTGGTATTCTTGGTGACACTCTTGGTGGTATTCTGATATTCTTGGTGACACTCTTGGTGGTATTCTGATATTCTTGGTGGTATTCTTGGCAACTGCAACTGCTGCAACTGAGTATTGTTCTTGTTCTGTGGCTTTGGGACTTTCTGTCTGGTGAGCTATCTTTGAAGAAAGATGCTCTCTCTTGGTTATCTGTTGGTTCTAGTTTTGCTTCCGGAATCATTCTATCTATAAAAGGTTATGGTGCTCGAGTGTGGTTGCGTGCCTATGGTTGGGTGACAATAGTGATATTGTCTATAGTAAAACGAGCACATCGAATATTTTAACAGAGTGCACACACCACACTATGTTTGAATGGACAACCAAGTATATATAATTCTATACTATTTTGAAATAAGTTTGTGTTGCATTTGAACAATGCTTCTTTAACAAACTATCCTTCTCCAGTGTTGGTGTGTTTTCCCTTGGGCCATATTGATGAATATGTGAATTTGGCTGAGTCATTTCCACTAAAACAAACCTAGTCCCTTTTAAGCCATGAAAATAACTTCCAACAAACATTTAGTCAACAAGAATCTAATGATGTTCAAAGTGTTAATGAAGCATTGAGTCACGGGAATCTAATTACTATTGATGCTATTGAGCTTGTTTGGAAAGTGTGTGATGAGGGGACTCACACCAATGGTTATGCATTTAAATTGCCTCTATATAAATTACAACATACTCAAACATGTTTTCCACTTAAAACATGTGGAGTTGGGGTGCACACACCTACTCCTTGGGTGCATGCATCTTGCACTAGGTTCATGCACCTGTATTGAGTTCACAATGGGGTGCTTCTATCACACGCTCAAGTGCAAGATCCAAGTAACACACCCCAACCTCTCACCTTGTATCCATCCCATAAAATTTGGAGTGTGCCCCATATGACATTGGAATCCCCAGTTTGTCATAGGAGTGTTCATCATATAATTTTACACAGATTTAAATGTCTCTATGTGCACCAATCCCCATAACAACAATTACAAGGGTTGAGACTCATAGTAAGAGGGATAGTTTCTTGTGGAAAATAACCACATGGAATGACACCATAATAGGTTATATTACAAGGTTGTCCCATGTGGCTATAAGCAAAGGCACCTGTAATTATGAGGTTCAACCCCTATAATTGATGTTACAATGTTGAACTCCAAAATGGTATTATATTGAGAAACTAATGAAGAGGCCTGCTTCAAGTGATAAAGAGGTCATGAAGGGATTCGGAATAGCAATAAAGATTATTTATATTCTAGATTTAAAAGAAGCATCCCTCATCCAAACTCAATTTACATGTGAGTGATGTGATTTGAGCACAATCGAGTTTTTGTGTGATCGTCATCAAGGCAAAAATCCAATAGGTTGGTGAAAAATTCATTGCGCATGTTCCCAAGAGCTACAAGCATTTTTTATGTGATTACTCTCATAAGTAGTGAGTTCCTTAGCTTGTGAGAGGAATTGGAGTGCTTGCAAGAGGAAATGGAGTACTTGTGATTTTATTTATTCAATGAAGAGACATTGATTGGGATCTAAGAAGGTAGAAAACTTGGTTCACATTCATAGTATATGTCATCCTTTTGCTTGGAAATACCCAAGGTACATGGAAGGTCCTTCTAAGAAATGAAACCAATTTACAAATGGTGTTATATGTATTGACAATGAACTCCAACCATATTTGACAATGAACTCCAACCATATGGCCTTGTGGAGCTACCAACAGTTACAAGCCTAATAGATAAGCCACACAAAATGTTAAAAGGACAAATACCCACAAAGCATCTTCACTAAGGATCTAGAGGGTAGAACATAAAAGCAACTTAATTTTTGGCATTACTAATTAGTGACTAGTCACTAATGAGTTATGTCTCATGAGTAAATGACATTAATCAACATTTTGTAGTTATCCAAAACTACGCACCCTTGTTACCTAGTCTAAAAACATCATTCAGTGGATCTCAAAGTTTGTTTGTTTGCAGTGGTGCATAACCAGGTCCTTGATTGATGTGTTCACAGGAAAAAGAATCTTATTGCATCTAAATAAGTGAGGTGCACTTTACAACTTAGGTGGAAGAGATGTGTCACGTAACATGTTTAATGGTAATGAATAAAAAAATAAAAATTGACATCCCAGTTTAATGTAAAAGAAAAACAGATTAAAAAAATAAATTACCCAATAGAAACTCATCTTAATCTTGAATTTTTTAAAGGTACATGAATTTTTTCAATCTCCCTTTGTGCTTTATAGATATGAGATTAAGATGGATCTATGTTAATCTAAAGCCAAATTGATACAATAAAACTTATTAAATAAAAAATGCTTTTTTAAAAATGTGTAAATCATTGCAACTTCTTTCCACCAATAACTAATGTGTCAAACAATAGTTAACAGTCTCCTCTAGTGTGTTAGAGTGATCCCTAAAATTGATGTGATCAATTCAAGGTTAGACCATAGAGTTTATGACTAATTTCTAGCATTTTAGCTTTATTTTTTACTATGTTGGCTTTTTCCTATTTTGGCAATAACATCTTGTACAACTTGGGCTACAAGTTCGAGTCGCTTCCTTTCCTTTACTCGAGCACAAGTATTTCATTGAATTCCATGTCTTCGTCATAAAATTGTCCTTTAGTGAATTGTTCATCTATTAGTTGACTTACTAAATTATTTATTTCTTGCTGTTTTGGTTTGGTTTTTGGTTGTAACATGCAGAAAGCTCTTAACTTCTGGCCTTCTGCAAGTTGGTCTTGAGTTGAGGTTCTCCCTACAGTTTGTGAATTAGTTTTTCTATCTCCAATTGGATTTCTCGAATCTCACTGTTTAGTTTCTTCAATGATTGCATCCTTCACATAATAAGAAATATTTTAGTGCAGCTTTTACTTTTGAAGGGAAAAATAACAAGTATTCACCATCCTTCTATGCATGGTAAATAACAGCAACCACAAAACTCTCAAGACTCTGTTACATGTTTCAGTCTAGAATAGATTTCATGTTCCCGTTTTTGCTTACTGGGAACCATGTTTAAAAATGATTAATATCAGAAGCTTGAAAATTAAAGCCAAACTAAGGCCTGTAGTGATCATTTGCTTAGGCTTTAGACATTCTGACATGGCTGCCTTATAGTCATTCCATTGTCAAAAAAAGGAAAGAAAATACTGATCACATGAATTAATGCTTTCTATGAATTCTTTAAATGTTGCAGTGGCACTCTTCTATGGACTTGAGAGACTATCAACTGCTGTTGCAATGAGCCTGCAAATTCTCTTAATCAACCTCTACTTGAGAACCTAGCGAATCACATGACTGATTGAGAGTCCCGGCATCTTTGTGAATTTATTGCTGTAATCCCGTCTAATATTAGCTGTTATCCATTGTGGAATTTCTCCAATGCTTCTTCCATAAAATTGGCATCTAACCTTTTTCATCCCCAACCTCTTAACATTGCTTCTGATAACATCAAGAAATTGATAAACTTGGCCTTTGCTAGAGTTCAATTTGAAGGCCATTTTATTATCAGCAGAAATGTTGTTCTGATTCATGCTGATCTCTATAGGCCAATAAGGGAAACGAAAAAAGATAGGGATGAACAAGGAAGAGCTGGCTAAGATTAAAGGCCAGTAAGCTTCATAGAATATCAAATCTGGTGAATCGAGAAGCAAAAAGATGAAACTCCAGTGTCTTCATTTGGTTGAATTCTCAATATAAGCTCCAGCTTGAAAGGCTGAAGCAGCACTCACATAACAAAAGAATGATTAAAATTTAGACCATGCAATAACATGGCACCTATAAAAATTTAAAATACACTCTGCAACCTTAAACTTGTAAACAGGAGCTATGCACGAGAGCNGAGCTTCCTAGTGACTTTTGTGCATGGTGATGTTCTACAATTGGTGTCACTAAGAGGGGTGTTCTACATGGTCCTCTTGTGTTGATGTGTAGTGGGGAAAGAATCCACATGAATTGTGAGTGTGCAGGTGTTGCACAATATGCTATAGAATTTATAACCTATGCTATGCATGCAGTCTCTGCTATAGAATTTATAATCTTTGCTATGCATGCAGCCTCTGCTATAGAATTTATAATCTTTGCTATGCATGCAGCCTCTGCTATAGAATTTATAATCTTTGCTATGCATGCAGCCTCTGCTATAGAATTTATAATCTTTGCTATGCATGCAACCTCTACTATAGAATTTATAACTTGTGTTATGCATGCTTTACACAAAATCATTGTTCGAATTTCAGAAATTGTTACTTATGTTGAAGTTGGAACTGGTAGTGGGGATTGCAAATTTGCATGATGTTATTCACAAGGGTGTTTTCAAGCATGCAGCATGTCCAAAGACCCATCACTCACTATGAGTGTGGCTCATGAGTGCGCCAGACAGTCTATTACTTATCTTGGATATTGTTGAACAACCTGTTACTTATCTTGGAGAGTGCACATGGACTCATAGATATATCATATATAAATATATGGATACGGGGAAAAAATTTATTTGCACGTCAAATTGACAGTTTCAAAAATTAAGTGGACATCAATAATGACGTGTAAATTTAAAAATTGTCTGTATTTGACGATTAAATATGGAAAAAAAAGAGTAAATACCCGTCAAATTTAACCACTACTCTCAACGTTCACTTTTTAGCGTGTAAGATGTGATACGGTCCAAAGAATCCCCGTGACTTGTGAGCATGCAGGTGCTATGCAACATGTGATATAGAATTTATAACATGTGCTATGCATGGAGCCTATGATATAGAATTTATAATCTTCTATGCATGGAGCCTCTGTTATAGAATTTATAACTTGTACTATGCATGCTTTACACAAAAATCATTGTTCGAATTTTGGAAATTGTTACTTATGTTGAAGTTGGAACTCGAAGTGGGGATTGCAAATTTGCATGATGCCATTCACAAGGGGTTTTTCTAGCACGTGGCATGTCCAAAGACCCTTCACCCACTATGAGTGTGATTCATGAGTGCGTTAGATAGTTTGTTAATATCTTGGACAATACACGTGGACCCATAGATATATTATATATAAATATATGGAAATGGGTAAATTTTTTACTTGGCCATCAAATTGACGGTTTCAAAAATTAAGCAGATGTCATTAATGACATGTAAATTTAAAAATTGCTCGTATTTGACGATTAAATATGGAAAAAACGGGAAAACACCCGTCAAATTTAACCACTTGTGAGGATTTCTTTGCATGATGCTACTCACTAGAGATTTTTCCAGCACACAGCATGTCCAAAGACCTGTCACCCACAGTGAGTGTGGCTCATGAGCGCGTCAGAAAACCTGTTACTTATCTTGGAACGTGCATGTGTTACTTATCTTGATGTTTGTATGGGTTAGCGTTTCTTTTGTCCCCTATTCTTATGATGTTGATTTGGTTGGATGATGTGTTGTGGTTGTGTACTTTTCCTTGGTGGGATTTCCCTATGTGATATGACTTAACATTGTAACATTTGTTGGGCCTCACCTAGGTGGAAATGTGTTCGATGATATTGTCACCCTTGTGGATTTTTTCCTGCATTTGAGTTAGAGTGGGAGGGGGGTACTACA
>SNQJ01S0009839.1:115963-156399 GCA_010110895.2 Picea sitchensis
TGGTTTTATTTGAGCATTAACCTTTGTGCATGCATATTGAGGTTGATTTAACTATTTAGTGGTTAAATTAATCCATTTGATTACCTTTAAGGTTAATTACTTGAGCACCCTACTTCATGTAGTAGGTGTTCACACTTGGAGGGGTTATTTGGAGGTTATTTGAGGATTTATTATGGAGTGCTCCTCTCTTGGGCACAGTTTCCAAGGCTTGCATGGTCATTTTATTATTGACGGAGAGGTTGGTACACTTCTCTAGGGCGCACTCTCTCTTGTGCACATGGTTCGATGGGATTTGTTGATGGTATGGGAAACAACAAATAGTTTTGGCATGTTTTGATTGAGGTCTCACCACCTTGTCACTTCTTCCTAGAGCACATTTCACATGGAGATATTTTATTATTTGTTGGGTGGTTGAGGTAGTCACATGTCACATTTTTCTAGGGTGCACCTCTCCTAGGTGTTCTCTCCTCTTCATTGCATGGATATTTCAGCTACACTTGTCATATTTTGACCTTCATTAGAGAATGCTCTCACCTCTTTGACTAGGCACATATATTATTTAATTGGGGGCGGTTATCGAGGGATTCTATTGAGAGGCGTGTGGCATGCTTGGAGGGCCACGCGTAGCACATTGCATGCATTTGCTTGGTCTTTTTACTATATTTTGAGTATATTCTTGGAGAGAACACTTTTGGAGACACTTATTGTTGTTTATGGAGGTATATATTTTATTATTTCATGGAGTTTTGGCATGGTCAAAACCCTAATTTTCCCTTATCTCCTTGAATTTGTCTTGTTGGAGATGGTCCACTTGCTATTTTGGGGTTTGACCACTTCATTTCTTGTGGAGCACTCCATCTACTTGGCACCTTGCACATTCATCCATGGAGTTGGCTTCATTGGGATTAACACATGGATTGGTTACATGCATTTTGAGGACCACTTGCTATTTTTTGAAGTTGGTTTTAGAGCAATCTCCTAAGAGGACCATTTTGTTGTTTTATCTCTCATGCACCTTGGAGGGTGCACGTGGTGAGCTCTTCTAGGTGGACCCTTGAGCACATCCTCCTAAGTTGAACATTATTTTATTATATTTTCATGCATCCATTTTTGGAGGGCAAATTTTATGTGGACATCTTGCATGTTGGCCTAGTTATCATGCCTACTCTTAATAGTATGTAATCTCTTGGAGACCTATTTTTGGATGAGGTTGAATTCTCCTTGAGAGGCTTGTGTCCACATATTTTGACATGGTCAACCATGGATTGAGGAGAGATCTAACTACTCCAATTTTATATTAATTCTTTAATTTGTCATGGAGTTAGCAAATAATGATTTTTGTTGTGTGAGAAAGAAAAACTCACTCTATAAAGAAAAACTTTGTATCCATTGTAATGGTTGTTGAGAATTTGGGCATTAAGGAGCTCTCCCTTTGGGCTACATTTTCATATCACATGCTTGGAGCTTTATGGAATATTGGAGGTATATAATCTTGTTTATGTGAGACATTCATGTGTGCAACTCATTTTTTTATATGTTGTTTATTGTTGTAGGAAACTCTTGTAACCTTTATGGAGGCCTAATAAATAAGTATTTGTGATTTGGATGGTGTAATGTGAGGATGTAATCCCCTCGTATGCTTATTGATGTTACATTTATCTTGCAACTATGAAAACTAGTTGTTGTTAGAATTTATGTAACATCACCTCCATAACTAAGTTAACGAGTGGCAATCATAGCTCTGCAAGGTTAATTTCCTATAATAATTTTGAACAATCTAAGTTTTTTTGGGCAATTCACCTCTCATTTACCTTACATGTTCATGCACTTTCCCTCTTAGTTCCATATTTCCTTGACTCCATTTTGCCCAAAGTTTGACTAGGCACTTGGTCTTGGGATTTTTCACCTTCATCTTTTGTTCTTGTGCCATTTACCCATCCATTCATACTACATTCGGTTCTTTTTCTTAGGAGTATTCTTCAAAAAATCACCTTGTGCCTCCACTGTATAGCCTTAGAAATCCTATCCTTCGGGAAGCCCCCATTGAGTTGGAGAAGATCCAACCAAAAGTGAGAGGAAGAGTTATTTTGATGATAGTGTCTAGCCTTCCTATGTTGCACAAGATTGTCTCCTTAGTTCTTGGGACTTTACATCATATGAGGGTGTTATATTTTGTTGTAACGAGCTTAAAGTGGCCTAGTTAAAAATATTTAAATTGCATTTTTATTTATTTTATGCCACAAGGTTTGGATTTGAAGAATATATATAGCATTCATGGACATGATTCCCGAATACAAAGGATCTCTTGTGTACTAGAAAAAAATAGATAATCAAAGAGCCTTACGGTATTTTGCAAGCAGTGTTCTGAAGACCGACTGATCTAGACCAGTGCACAAATTGTATGCCCTGAAATAGACCATGAACCAAAACCACCACCAACTTCAACTGATTATGTCTTGAACTAGCCCTACCCAAACCAAACCCACCCACAACACCTTTTTGCCCCATAAAAAAATAAAAAATAAAGTGAATCATCCCTCCCAACCCTAATCCAAGCTTATGTAATGATGCCCCCCCCACAATTTGCCTCACTCTTTCCATTGATCAATTGTGAGAATTTAGAGATTTCGAAGTTGTGACAAAGATAGTTGATTTGGAACTATTTGTGCATTGCTTTCAATGGATTTGGCATCTACACCTATGATTCCAAGCACCTGTAATGTCCCTGGAGGATCAAGGCCATAGGATGAGGCAGCGAGTGATGATGAGGATTTTGATATGATTCATTGTAGTGATTTGTAATTTTATTGTATCTTGTAATATGATGTTTTTTGCAATTTTGGACTTCAAAGGCCATTTAGAGCCTCAATGTTTATGGAATTTTATTTTGATATCAATGTTGCTAGAGCAGAGCAAATCAGGGGCAAAAACACCTAGAGCGACACTTCCCAAAAAACCCGAGGAGCAAAACGTTCAACGAGTGTTTTTTATATTGCATATATTTGTATATATTATAATGTATATAGATTCAAAAAAACTAAGAAAATGTCAAATTAGTTGTTGAAGAGATGAAAACATACAAATATTTGTTATTTGCTACTTGTCTACATTATTACAATACTTTAATAATTGGAGTATCAACCATTTAGTACTACGCAAATAACATCAACCATTTCACAATTACAAACTTACAAAGATTTAAACTAAAACCAAATAATGGGAAGTAGAGTAGACTATGAATTTATGAAATTGAATAAACCATCATGACCAGACAAAATAGGCCATGTGCCTAATTTCCAAAATAGATATTTTATATTTCTATATAACAAGTAGAGAAGTGAAAAAAAAAATACTATGAACCCCATGTTGTGGTTGTGGAGGTAACTATGAAGATGAAGTTGGACGTAAAGCTTTTGTTGTTATAGTCCTAGTTGGATTGACCATGGCAATAGATGGAGGTGGCATCTCAACATGATTCTCATCATAAAAAAGAGCAATTTCCAAATTCTCCAAAACTGATACTCCATCCTTCAAATTGTCCTCTTTTGAATAGTTGTCCCAAGTATTATATGTTTTATCCATATTTACCTCCTCACAATAATGGGACAAAAACTGTAAGTTGTGTTAGATTGTGAGTCCCTAGTCAATCACAAAGTTTGAGACAACCTTCTAATGAGTTGTCATATGTATCTACTTATGAGGGGTTGTCATTATTTACTGATGAGTTGTCAATGAAACTTATGAGGTGTTGTCATTATTTACTTATGAGTTGTCAATAAAACTTATGAGGTGTTGTCATTGTTTATTGATGAGTTTTCAATGAGAGCTAGACCTAGAAGTGGTCAATTACATGTACTATAAATTGATATCATGAGATGAATAAAAGTGTTGATATTGGCTTAAAGCCTTTTCCACCAAGTTCTTGTAATGGTGTTTGTTCTATTTCTTAACATGGTATCAAAGAACTTATAGTCTTAAGGGAATGATATCACCATGGTATTTTTCCAAGTTGATGATTGTGCATGGAAGAGATCTTTAGTCTTAAGAGCCTGATAGTTGCTCCATAGTAAGATTTGCATGCAAAGGTCAAGCAAATCTAGCTTCTCATGCAAGTTGACACAAGCCACAAGTGAGAACGAGAGATATTGTTAAAAGTTATTGGTTCATCGAAGATCTACATCCATCGAAACAAAATCTTGATCTATGGTAATTTGATCATTGCATCTCATATTATTGTAAATTTTGTCCTTGATTTGGGTTTTGTTTCATGAAAATAGATCTATTGTACGAAGAAAATCAAAATTAGTAGATGAGATCTAAGTGATCAAGTTAGATCTGATCTAGATCTACATTATAGATCTCACGGTGATAAGACTAAATCGATATGGTTGTGATAATAACATATCTAGTTTAAATCTATTTTTTTTATGTTATGGAACATCCACCCAAAAGATCACAAAGATAAAAATGATGGATCAAATTTTTTTACCCACTACAACTATTGAATAATAGTCAAATATGCTAGCACATAGATACAGATTAGGTTGTAGAATGGATTGTATGCCACTTTTTTTTTCACGTATTGAATAAAAAGAAGAGGGATCGAGGAGGACATTTTGATTGGTTTCACAACAAAAAATTCTCACAGCAAAATCAAAGATTAAAGATCGCAGCCAATCTTTTGTGTTTTCTCTATTCCTAACTGCAAATGAAGAAGAATAATTTCCACATATGACATCACCCCCAATAAGTGGTTAAATTTGGTGGGTATTTACTCATTTTTTCCATATTTAATCGTCAAATACGAGTAATTTTTAAATTTCTACGCCATGAATGACATCCATTTAATTTTGAAACTGTCAATTCGAATGACGTCACCCCTAATTAGTGGTAAAATTTCATCCATTTTTTCCATATTTAATCATCAAATACGAGCAATTTTTTAATTTCCATGTCATGAATATCCACTTAATTTTGAAACTGTCACCCCTAATCAATGGTTAAATTTGAAGGGTATTTATCCATTTTTTCCATATTTAATCGTCAAATACGAGCAATTTTTGAATTTCCATGTCATGAATGACATCCACTTAATTTTGAAACCGTCGAGCAAGTCAGAAATATATATATATGAGTCCACGTGCACTCTCCAAGATAAGTAATAGGTTGTCTAGGACTATCCAAGATAAGTAACAGTTTGTCCGACGTGTTCATGAGTCACACTCGCAGTGGGAGACAGGTCTTTGGACATGTCACGTGCTGGAAAAATCCCTTGTGAATATCATTATGCAAATTTGTAATCCCCACTGTCATTTCCAACTTCGACATAAGTAACAAGTGATTTTTGTGTAAAGCATGCATATCACAAGTTATAAATTCTATAGTAGAGGTTGCATGCATAGCACGGGTTATAAATTCTATAGCATAGGTTTTGCAACAACTACACACTCACAAGTCACGGGGATCACGGGGATTCTTTAGACTGTATCACATCCTGCAAGTTGAAAAGTGAAGGTTGAGAGGGAAGAAAAGATCAAGGATTTAGGAATATTTTTGAAAACCTACAACTATCTAGAGAGGTAAGGCTCATAAATATTTAGTATTAGATTGCAATTGTAGTGAACATTGTCAGGCTCACTTTTCTTGTTTGAATTTTTGAAAATTGTCATTGTATGAGGATGTAAATTGTCTTTGTTTAGCTAAAACCTAAGCCAATTTTAGAAAACACCTTCTTTCACACTTATTTTCTCATTACTTTAGTTTTCCAAAATCCACATGTTAAATACCTTCCCACTTGTGTTTTTAGATGTCTTCCTAATAATAAGAATAAGCATGGGTGCCTCTCACGAACTCTATTTTATTTCACTTTCAAGAATATTCGTCGTTGTTATTTAAATTTCTCAATAAAACACATACATTTTAGAAATCAAAATCCAAAATAATTCAGTATTATTTCATTATATTAATAACAATAATTATTTCAAAATTTTCTATTATTAACTCTTTTTATTATTATTTTGACAAGACCAATTTGTAACTTTTATTGAATTATTTTTATAATTGCATGTTGCAACTATATGAAAATGTGTTTTGTTAAATATTAGATATTATTTTATATGTGGAGAAAAAAGTCTTTTGAAAGGGTTTTTTTTAATTGTAATTAATCAATATTTTTACTTGGATTTGATTTGAATACCAGACTAAGTGGAATTGAAATGGTTTTCTTTTTTAATTGTAAATAATTAATATTTTTAATTGGGTTTGAAGTCAACTTATTTTGTGAAAATATTTCCTTTTGTAAAAACAAGTTTATAAAACCATGGGTTAACTTTTCTTTATTAATTCTTTTGAAGTTATTTTGAAATTAATTAATGGTTTTGTGATATTTAATTTAAAGTTTTCATTACTTAATAGAATTGAATCAGTGCTTACTAGTATGGAGTGCAAATTTATGAAGTTTAGCATCATTGGTTTTGTACTAATTTTGAACTTCATGATCTATTTTTGGAATAGAACTAATATATGACGAATTCATTGCCTTTGAAACTAGTTTTTAAAAGAGATTGCTTCATGTTTTAACTAAAAGTTATGTTTTTTATGTACATGCTTATCACACATCTAATTACTTTCAATCTTTTATTATATAGGTATTACATCATAAAATGTGTGAAAGAAAAAATAGTCAACATTCTATCAAAAAGTTTTTTGGATGATCTACTACACCACACGTTTCATCACCCAATAAAGAGGAGCATAATTTTGATTTGAATGAACACTTAGATATATTGGGGTATAATGAAGAGTGTGGTGAAAAATTTCAAGGTGAAGAACTTAGCACTCAAAGGAAAAGAAAATTGAAAGTTAAACAAGAGTTTCGTGAGGAATGAAAAACTAAGTATAAGTGGTTGAAAGAGGCAAAACATGAAGGAAAAACAATTATGAAATGCATATACTATGAAACACAAGGGATTTGGACCATGGGGGATTGGCATTGGTTGCTCTACCATGCAACATGATTTACTAGTTGTTCATGCAAATTCAAGCATCCATAAACTTTCACAAGAAAAATGGATATATGGAAATGAAAGGAAAGCAAAGTCTATTACATAACACAAGCATGCATTGATGACATGAACAAACAAAGTGTTATCACAACAATGAAATTAGTTTATTGGGTTGTGCAAGAAGATTGACCCCTCAAAATATGAATCCCTTTGTTTGTTTGTTTTTGCAATGTCTTTGCAGACACCAAACATGCCAAAGAATAAAGATTACACATCATATACAAATCACATGGCTACAAAATAATTCATTTTTGTTATATTTGAGTTATGTTGAAGAGGTACAAACAACAAGAATGTTGGATAGTCCTTTTTTTTATTGATTCTATATGGAAGTATAGATCATAGTTTAGAAAAACACCATGTGGTTTATGCCACATTTCTAGGCTCACAAGGGTTTGAGCCTCCAATTTCACAATTTTTGAAGCTCATAAATGTTTGTGATGGAAGAGGGAAAACAACATATGATGCAATGAATAATTTAAAGGAAGCAATGGGGCCTTTCAAATAAAAGATTAATAGTCGTTTCTACAGATGGTGCTTCATCAATGGTTGGCAATGAAAATGGCTTTGTTCCTTTTTTGAAAAGGGATATACCTAATCTTGTAGGTATTCATTGTATTGTTCATCGTGGAGCTTTAGCCGCATCAGATGCTTCCAAAAGAATCCCTAAATTATTATTGTTGAGAAATTGGCAAATAAGGTATATTGTTGGGTGCAAAATTCTATTAAAAGAAATAATCATTTTATTTCTCTATCGGAACTTATGCCTTGAAAATCTTCAAATCCATGGAGTTAGATGGCTCTCAAGAGGACAAGTCATTGAAAGACTTGTTGTATTGATGTCTCCCATATTGACTGGAAAAATGAAAGGAAAGACTCATGGTATGATAAGGAAAGGATCTTTTCAGTTCAATTTTATTTGCATATGTTTGCAAATGTAATGTGTAAATTAAACAAGTTGAATAAGAATTTCCAAGAAATGTATGTTGATGTTACCTCTTTAGGGGCGACCATAGATGTTACCATAAACACCTTAAAAGTGTGGTTTTTAAGAAGTGACACATTTGCAAATAACACATGTCACTTATCTAAATTTTTAAATGCCTCTAAATTTGACTATCTAGAAATTCTTGATGTTGAGAAAATTAGTGAGGAAAGGTAAAAGTGAAACTTTAAGTTGTGTCAATAAAGGATTAATTCCCAACCATTGATCTGGTAAAAGATCCAATGGTTGGGATCTTCTACGAGTAGAGGGCCCACACAAACCCGAAGCTAAGGAAGAGGAAAAAAGGGGTAAGTTACCTAGCAGTGTATTCATTTTTTTGAACATGAGAGGAGGCGCAAGGGGAATACACAGAACTATGGACAAACTAGCCAGTGCAACCCTGGGAAAAATGCACTTGGCATAAGGGACTAGTGGTTTCCCTTCCATACGATCTAGCACAAGTATATGGACCGAGAAGATTCATTGACATCGTGTGGCATTCCAAGACTGCAAAAAAGGGAAAGCAAGAGCCATATCAAGTAGACAAGGAAAGGCATGATTTGTACTAGTCCGTACGAGCTACAAGAGTATGGGTTTACTATGAATAACAAGGTTGTAAGAAGTCTGCAACTATTTTTGTAATTTTCTAATGAAATAAATAAAATCTCTCTTATCTCTCTCATTTATGTTTTGTATTGAGCAACTATTATGTTCCATAAAATAATGTATATAGTCCTTCTGCTAGTTTTTACATGGTATTAGAGTGCAGGTTAAATGGAACAGTTCTCATCAAACGAAATCACAGAGGAAGTGTGTACGACCTACCTATCTTCCACCAAAACCAATGAGGTCTAGTATATAGACAATGGAGCGTCCAATCACATGACTGGCCACAAGCACTACTTCAACAGTCTGAGTGAAAAGAAATTTGGGTTTGTAATATTACTTGGTGATGACTATGCCTATCATCCAAAAGGATTCGGAATTGTAAGGTTTGATAGGGAGTCTGGCAAGCCTCTCTACCTATCAAATGTCCTCTATGTTCCTGGACCGAAGAAGAATCTGGTCTCAGTGTCAGCCCTAGAAGACAAGGGTTATGAGGTATCCTTCAAGGATTGAAGGGCCTACATCAAGCCTAGAGAGTTGAGCAAGGGATATGAACAAGTCATTGGAGTAAGAAAGGATAAGTTGTATACATTACAGTTCGACTTCCACTATGCTCTAGCAAGTAGAAACAACACCAGTGACTGTGAGCTATGGCACATGCGTGTAGCTCACCTTGGACATGGTGCTCTCAGAATTATGGTAAGATTGTAATAGGGATGTCTTCATTCACTACAGAACATCATGAAGTGTGTAAAGGGTGTGTTCTAAGAAAGTGTGCAAGGACACCTTTCCCCAAGAGTGATTCAAGGTCCAAGGGAATTCTGGACCCAATTCACACTGATATATGTGGTCCCATGTCCTCATTATCCATAGGAGGGAAGTTTAGATACTACATCACATTCATAGATGAATTCTTCAGAAATACCTGGATTTACTTCTTGACAGGAAAAACCTCAGAAGAGGTACTGAAGAAATTTCAAGAATTCAAAGCCCTTGTTGAGACTCAGACAAGAAAGAGGATAAGAGTCCTCAGGTCTGATAATGGAGGGAAATACACCTCGCATGCCTTAAAGAGGTTTTGTGTTGAGGATGGAATCAAAAGAGAACTAACAGATCCTTATACCCCTCAACGGAATGGGGTCTCAGAGAGGAAGAATAAAGTTGTTGTTGGTGCAACAAAAACAATGCTACATGATCAAAATCTCCCTAAGTTTCTCTGGGCAGAGGCTTGCAACATTGCAGTTTATCTTCAAAACAGAAGTCCTCACAAAGTACTAGGGAATGTGACTCCAGAAGAAGCGCTTACCGAAAGGAAACCTAACGTCAGTCATCTCAGGATCTTTGAGTGTGTTTCCTACTGCCATATCCCTGCTAAGAAAAGGACTAAGCTCGGTCCTATAACCGAGAAGGGGATTTTCGTTGGGTACAATGAGATCTCCAAATCCTACAGAATATACATTCCCACCACAAAGAAAATGGTCCTACGCAAAGATGTAAAGTTTGAATAAGAAAGAGCCCTCTGAAATTTATACCTAGACAAGGACATCTCAGAAACTGAATCCCCCAGTCAAGAGGAGGAGATCTCACCAGAAGGGGCAGATCTTCCCATAGTGGAACACCAAGAGAAAGAACAATAGACTATCTCTGGGAAAAGGAAACCAAAATGGGCCAAGAAACTATTGAAGGAAGCAAATGAACAAGTAGAGTCGCCAAAAACTTCAGTCAGAACAAGCGTACCTCCTCAGAGGTATTCAGGGTATGTTTCCCTCATGAGTAGTATGATTGAATTAGAACCAAACTGCTTTGAAGAAGCTATTGGAAGGAAGCCCTAGAGGGATTCTATGGTGGAAGAATATGCCTCCATAATAAAGAATAATGTGTGGAAAATTGTACCCAAACCCTTGAACAAATCTGTAGTCAACTCCAAGTGGATATACAAAATGAAACATGCATCGGACGGAAGCATTGAAAAACATAAGGCCGGATTTGTTGCTTGGGGCTTCTCTCGAAAGGAAGTAGTGGATTATGAAGAGACTTTCGCCCTAGTATCCTGGTACACTTCCATTCGTACAATCATATCTATTGCCACTCAGATGGGGTGGAGAATACATCAAATGGATGTTAGACTTCATTTCTCAACGAGAACATTGAAGAGGTCTATCTGGAACAACCAAGGGGTTTTGAGGTTCACAATAGAGTGAGTCATGTCTGTCGTCTAAAGAAGGCCTTGTATGGACTCAAACAGGCACCCAGGGCGCATTACTCCAGGATTGACAACTACTTACAAAGTATTGGATTTATCAAGAGTGATGTCAACCCAAATCTATACATCCTTTATAAAAGGAGAAGACATCCTCATTCTTGTACTATATGTGGACGATATCTTTCTAACAGGGGAAGAAAATTCAATAGAAGCTTGCAAGCAAGATCTGTCTAAAGAGTTTGAAATGAAGGACCTGAGCCTAATGCACTACATTCTTGGGCTTGAGATTTGGTAGCAAGAGGGCTAGACTTTCCTGGGCCAAGGAAAGTATGCAATTGAGATCCTTAAAAGATTTGGGATGGAGGACTGCAAACCCATGACCACGCCCATGATTACTAATCTCAAGAAATTAAATTCATCTGAGTCAGACAAGGTGAATCCTACCATCTACAAAAAAATAATTGGATGCTTATTGTATTTGACTAATACTAGGCATGATATATGTTTTGTTGTCAACACTCTTAGCCAAAATATGGTAGATCCAAGAAAAATTCATTGGGTTGCATCAAAATACATCTTGAGGTATCTGAAGGGAACAATAGAATTTGGCCTTCAATACTTACAGGGAGACCAAGTCAATCTGATGGGCTATTCTAATTCAGATTGGGATAGAAGTATAACTGGCAGGAAGAGTACCTCTAGTTGTTGCTTCAGCCTAGGTTCAGGCATGATATCATGGTACAACATAAAGAAAAACTCAATTGCAATCAATTTAGCAGAAGCCGAGTATATGGCAGCCAACGAAGCAAATTGTGAAGCCATTTGGCTTCGGAAGATTCTTGCAGATATTTTTGACAAAAACTTGGATCCCACCACAATATTCTGTGATAATCAAAGTTGTATCAAGTTATTTGAAAATCAATTCTTCCATGATAACTCCAAGCACATTGAAATCAGATATCATTTCATCAGGGACAAAGTACAAAAAGGGGTAGTAAAACTTTAGTATGTTCCCACCAATTAACAAGTTGCAGACATCCTAACCAAAGCACTGCCAAAGGGAAAGTTTAAATATTTTCGAGAAAACCTGGGTGTTGTAGAAAACCCATTCCTCACTCAAAGGGAGTGTTGATAAAATTAGTGAGGAAAGGTAAAAGTGAAACTTTAAGTTGTGTCAATAAAGGATTAAGTCTCAGCCATTGATCTGGTAAAAGATCCAATGGTTGGGATCTCCTATGAGTAGAGGGCCCACACAAACCCTAAGCTAAGGAAGAGAAAAAAAGTGTAAGTTACCTAGCAGTGTATTCATTTTTTTGAACATGAGAGGGGGCGTGAGGAGCATACACAGAACAGTGGACAGACTAGTCAGTGCGGCCCTGGGCAACCCACACTTAGCATAAGGGACTAGTGGTTTCCCTTCCATACGATCTAGCACAGGTATATGGACCGAGTAGGGTCATCGACATTGTGTGGGATTCCAAGACTGCAAAGAAAGGGCAAGCAAGAGACATATCGAGTAGACAAGGAAAGGCATGTTCTGTACCAGTCTGTATGAGCTACAGGAGTACGAGTTTACTGTGTGAATAACATGGTTGTAAGAAGTCTGCAACTGTTTTTGTAATTTTCTGTTGAAATAAATAAAATCCCTCTTATCTCTCTCATTTTTGTTTTGTATTGATCAACTATTATGTTCCATAAAAGAATGTATATATTCCTTCTTCTATTTTTTACACTTGATAAAGAGGGACTTGTTCATAAACATGAATTGTGATGCGTAGCAATTCCACATGCATATGGTGATTCTGTCGATACAAAAAAGAAATCATGGAAACCTTGCATTGATGGTTCACTAGAGAGTTGCAAACAACTTACAAAAGAATATATTCAAACTCTTATAAAGAGTTTGAATGGAAGATTCCCCGATTTTTCTTTTTTCAACTTTGTAAAGTTGTTTAACCCTTGTCATTATGTACATGATGTTTGTGGCAGAGAAGAAAATTCAAAGTGTTGGATTGAAAAGCTTTTTCAACACCTGCAACATACTATATGTGAGAGGGAAGAAGACAAAGTTGATTTTGAAACTTGCCTGAAAGAGTTGCATGCATTAGTTGATACTCTTCGTGTTAATTGTGAGGGTTCATCCATGAAAGAATCTTGGAGGATTTTTTGTGCCATTGAGTTATATACAAATTTCCAAACATGTCAAAGTTATGGCAAGCAATCCTTACTATACCTACATGTACAATGGCATGTGATAGAGGATTCTAAAAAAAAAACATAATAAAGGTTGTACGAAAAACAAAACTACCATTGGCTACATTAGATGCCTTGATGAAATTCTCACTAACAAGGCTTGATTCATCAACGGTGGAATGGGATAGGGTATATGAAATTTGGAAATATGCTAAGCAAAGAAAAATCTTAAATATTTAAGGATTTTTCTTTTCTATTTATCTTTTTAATGGTGTTGTATTCCATATGATGTAGGACACATCAAATATTTTATATAAACTTTTGTATTTTGATGATGTTATGTCAAATGTAATTTCATAATAATTTTATGTTATGCACAAGTTTTTTTAATCACAACAAAATTTGTTCTTGTATTCATGACAAAAAAAACACATATAATACATAAAATTTAAATGATGGGTAAAAATAAATATAAAACGTCACGGGAAGGGAAATTTTAAAAACAAACCCATCATAAAAAAATTACTTAACGGGTAGGAGTGCCCGTCAAATTTATACCTTGATTAACCCCCATGAGTAGCGTCCTCCATGCTTATTTTAACTCACTCAACAAGTGTGCCCTCATAGTCTAAACCTAGCATTGTCATCAATGAATGAAAACAAGTCCAATAATAACCTCCCTGGCAGCACCCTGCATGCTAGAAGAGGCCCTCAAACAAAAATTCCTTCTGAAGACAACAACAATGCCTTCTTCCTAAAATATCATCAACTTATTCTCTTCAACACCCTGGAGAACTACGACTCCCCTTCCTCCGAACTGGGCGAGAATCGGTCGATGACCAGATGGTGCCAAAGTGCCTTAGATCGAACTGTGTAATGTCCTATCGATGTTGTGGTATTCCACTGCTGATGGCGATGGGACCTTCTCTCCTTTGCGAAAACAAGCGAAGCTCCTCATGCTACTGGTAGAACTTAGTTCCTCCTGGAGGAAATATCCATGCAGATGGATCAACTCTCATAGCTTTCACTTTACTTCACCATGCAAACAAAATATGCTTCCAACTAATTTCTTACGCCCCCCCTCGCCCCTTGGTCGTTTTATGGCATATTTGGCACATGTATGGGGCAACTGCTAGTGGAGATAATGATACCAACAATTATGGCTATGTACTACTTGATGTGATTTCCGCTCGTGTGATCACCCGGTCTTGTCACAATGGAATTCAACTCGACTTCATCTAAAACAAAATTCCAGTTGGTTCGATTGACGAGATTTATGATCTATGTCGATAGGTCTGACTTGTCCTTCAAATTTTCCTTTTCACATCCGATGAACTTATATTATACTTGTAGAAAAAATTATACTGGGAAATATACATTTGACAAAATTGAAATTATTCATCGACTAATTTATTATGTTGTACCCTTGGGTTGCACCTGTTCCTCCAACTGTTATGTTTTTCCAATTGTTTCTTCTTGGATTGTTCCAGTCCACTGGTGTAATTGTATGTTAGGAGGTAATGTTGTCGCTACTCTGTCTAAATGAGACTCCTATGTTCCTTCTACTACAATTTATGGGGTTACTGACTAATGACTTGCAGTCGAGAAGTTCGACTCTGACATAGCTGGGTTGAAAAATTGGAACCTCTGCCTATATGGTGAAGCAACACTTGAATGTTGTGCAGGTTGTTGTGGTAGACCTTCAAATGCAGTCTGATATACTTTTGGGGCCATCCAATGGATATGTTGGGAAAACACATGCCACTTGTCAATTGAATATTGCACCTCCAAACCCAACATTTTCATCTGTTTTAAAAAGTTCAATTTATCTGTTATGGGGGCATCTTGCACCGGGGTCGACTTTGGGTCGAAATTTTCCTCCACTTGGTGTATCTTTTCCATGATTTGGACAAGTTGTATCTTTCCTGCCGACTAATTTATCATGTTGTGCCCTTGAGCTGCACTTGTTCCCCCAACTGCTTTGTCTATCCAACCGTTTCTTCTTGGATTGTTCCAGTCCACTAGTGTAACTGTATGTTTGGAGGTAATGTTGTCACTCCTCTGTCTAAATGAGACTCCTTTGTTCCTTCTACTGCAATTTCTGGGGTTACTGATTGATGACTTGCAATCAGGAAGTTCGACTCTGACATAGTTGGTTTGAAAAATTGGAACCTCTGCCTATATGGTGAAGCAACACCTGACTATTGTGCAGACTGTTATGGTAGACCTTCAAATGCGATCTGATATATTTTTGGTGCCATCTGCTGTAGATGTTGGGAAAACACATGCCACTCGTCAATTGAATAGAGCACCTCCAAACCCAACGTTTTCAACTGTGTTAAAAAGTCCAATTTATCTGTTATGGAGGCATCTTGCACCGGGGTCGACTTTGGGTCAAACTTTTCCTCCGCTTGGTGTATCTTTTCCATGATTTGGTCAAGGTGTTTGATGGAATTGTCTGTCTACATCTAGTCCTTCTTCCCTTCTCGAAGCCAATCTCTTTCTTGTTGTGATAGTTGTAGCTCCAATTATTTTACTTTTGAGATCTGGGTTGCCAGAGCCATCTTCAGTTTTGGATCAGTTGTCATATCCTTTGTTTTCCTTAAGTCTGCAATCATTGTCTTTTGGGCTCTTAGTTTACTGTATGTGGAGGTGAAATAAGAAGGCCAATTACTTACTACGGTGTTTAATGTGACTGCTTGTTTGGTTTCCCCTTCTAAACTTTGTCTAACTTCCTTGAATTTTCATGCTCTACCTGGAGTATTGTCGCAATCTGATTGGTAACTAATTTTTGGTTACCTATCACTGTTTGGTTGTGCAGCTGCTTCATTTCCCTGTTTTCTCTTTTGAGTTGCTAGATTTCCTGTTGATTTCGAATATTTGTCGCGACCACTGCCTCGACCAGTCCCTTGAAGGCTTCCAAGGGGTTCGTTTCCTCTGTTCGTTGTTCCATACCGACTTTTAATTTCT
This sequence comes from Picea sitchensis, assembly GCA_010110895.2. Classification (NCBI taxonomy): domain Eukaryota; kingdom Viridiplantae; phylum Streptophyta; class Pinopsida; order Pinales; family Pinaceae; genus Picea; species Picea sitchensis. Next base: position 131,985 of record SNQJ01S0009839.1, read on the forward strand.
TTGGATTCATTCAACCCTTCAATACCTCTTTCTCTTTATCTTGTCCTTCTGAAAATCGATCTCCGTCCTTCATGGCCCTTTTCCATTTGCTTGTTGACTCCCTTGTAAATTCATTATACAGGTCGAAGATTTGGGCATCGGATGTTATCGACAGATCGAAGATCATTTCCATGGTCATTTGGAACGAGTCGTCGGTCTGAATGTTGTGAAGGTGATGATTGACCATGTAGTTTGGTTCATGTGCATTGTTTTCTTCTTTTTCTTCTTCTTTTCTTTTTGTTTCATCTTTTGTTGCTCCTCGCCTCCATCTTTCTCTGCGTCCTTATCCTGATATTTGTCAGGGTCTTTTCCTTTGTCTGTTCCATCATCCTTTCTAGGGTCTTCCTCACCCTTGTTCTTAGTAGTTTCCCCCTTGTCTTTCTCAGTGTTATTTTTGGATTCTCTTTGCTATTTTTTCCAACATTTTCATCCTTATCTTGGTCAGTAGTATCATCTTGATCCCTATTTTCATTGTGCTCAGGAGGAAATGATTGATCTTTGAATGGGTGCTCTGGAGGAGGGATTGTTTTTTCAGGAGCTTCCTTGCCAGTATTTCTCTCACCTTTGTCTTGTGGGTCAGTATTCTGGGTCGACTTCTGTGGCCCAGTCTATACTTCATGTCCTTTATCTATCTGCTCCTTATATTGTTCCTTTTCGGCTCCCTTGTCGGCCTATTTGGGGATTTCACCTTCGGTTGTCGACACTTTTAGTGGCTCATTCTCAGCCGATTTTTGTCAGTTTGGTTCATGTGCATTGTTTTCTTCTTTTTCTTCTTCTTTTCTTTTTGTTTCATCTTTTGTTGCTCCTCGCCTCCATCTTTCTCTGCGTCCTTATCCTGATATTTGTCAGGGTCTTTTCCTTTGTCTGTTCCATCATCCTTTCTAGGGTCTTCCTCACCCTTGTTCTTAGTAGTTTCCCCCTTGTCTTTCTCAGTGTTATTTTTGGATTCTCTTTGCTATTTTTTCCAACATTTTCATCCTTATCTTGGTCAGTAGTATCATCTTGATCCCTATTTTCATTGTGCTCAGGAGGAAATGATTGATCTTTGAATGGGTGCTCTGGAGGAGGGATTGTTTTTTCAGGAGCTTCCTTGCCAGTATTTCTCTCACCTTTGTCTTGTGGGTCAGTATTCTGGGTCGACTTCTGTGGCCCAGTCTATACTTCATGTCCTTTATCTATCTGCTCCTTATATTGTTCCTTTTCGGCTCCCTTGTCGGCCTATTTGGGGATTTCACCTTCGGTTGTCGACACTTTTAGTGGCTCATTCTCAGCCGATTTTTGTGAAGGAATTGTGTGCTCTATTCCTTGATTATGGACTTCTCCTTGTCCTTCGGTGTTTGTGTATTTGTGTCTCTTTCTTTTCTGTGGATACATTGGGATGGCTCGACTGATGTTCTTTGGACTTATCAAATTTTAACTGTGTCGAGTCGGAGTGGGTCGGCTTACTCGCATGAGCCGACTTGACTGTGTATTTCTGTGTTTCAACATCATTGTTCTTTGACACTTCAACTTCCTTAGAGTCAGAGTGGTTTGACTTGCCTTGCTTACTTGCACCGGTTGCCTTATCCGGCCGGTCTGATTTTGTTTCTTTCGAGGACACTTGACAGTGCCTCCTCCTTGTTTTCTTCTGTTGCCCAGGTGTTTTCTTAATTGATGCTTCTTTTTCGATGTTCGAGACAGGGACAACAGGTGGTGATTCCCTTGTCAATTTGATCATGCTCGTCCTTGTTCTCTACCTTTTTGGGAAAAATTTGGTACTTGGGGCTGATCAGGTTACTTTCTATCAATGTCTAGCATCAGTGTTTGTTCGACCTATGCTTACGTCATATTGTTCCTTCAACCTTTGTTTTTTTTGTCTTCTTTTTTTCCAGATGAGAAATTAACTCGCTGGGAACCCACCCATACTTCCTCACATAGTGGATGATATGGGAGTGGAAAAGCAGCAGCCCCAGGGACTCATAGCTAGGCTTGAACCTGTGACCTCTCCCCAAACTGGGAGAGCATGCCCACATCTTGCCATCTTGTCAAGTGCAACCTTATCTTTCTCTTCTTTGGTATGTTTTTTCTTTTATATTAGTCATAGCTTCTTTAAATGTCGGCCCAACGCTAGATTGCAATATATTTCTAGTCATGGCTGCTTCTTGTCAGTATTGCTTATGCTTTTGTTTTACCTGTTGGGCTATTTTGTTTGTAACGCAAGAAAGTTTTTCTTTCATGAGGGGGTTGTCAAAATTTAATTATGTGTCCGACTGGAATATCTTGCGCCAAATACCGTGGATGTCTTCTGGAACTTTGTCCGAGTCGACTGCTTGCTTGCCTTATGTTATTCTTTCCTGTTGTTTTCTCTTCATAGGGGTCTGCTTTGTAGGGGTCTCTTTCTGAATTCCCATATCTTCTACAAATAGAATGTTGTAGAGTTCAACTTCTCTCTCCTCTTCATGCTCAACATATGTGAGTGGTGTTATTAGGGTCGAGCCCTCCTGGAGTACTTCTTGCAGAATTTCCATTTCATGGTCGAGTTGTCTCTCTTAACTCTTGGAAAATTTGTAACCTTTTCGTTTGATACTCTAGGTCCTTTGGCGTCGGTGTCCACTGTACCCCACACTAGACCTTGGTGTTGTTGATACTTAGCTGGATATGACAACTTGTTGGTAATGCCCGACAAACTATTTGCACGACCCGCCATCTATGAGATGCGTTCTTGAGATTAATGACCCAATTTTTGAAAATGTCGTCGGCTAAGAGGGAATCTGACGAACCCACTGCTCCTAGTGCAAAAACCATGTAAACATTCTTTTTTGTAAACATTGGTTTTCTGAATGCACTGTATTGACTCAGCAATCCAAATCAATAGGGAGGGAAACGTTATTGCTCGACCAAACTCTTGACACTCCCTACAATTGATTTTTATGATTCCTCCCAGATGTTCTTCCCAGTTGAACACCTCACCTTTTTGCAGGATCTGACCTATGGGTTCCAGCATTGTAAGATATCTGATGCCCGACCTGCAGCGGAAAAGCACAATGACATGATAATACAGGTCCATTTGGCGCACAGTTATAACACTTCATTAATGAGAAAACCCTTGGAGTTCTTTGTTGATGTATCCAGTCGACCGAGTTAAGGGTTTTTGGTACCGGAGTCCCCCCATGCGGCAAACCGATGATGCGGTGTATCAGACCTATTGCGATTTCGATCGGGTAATCAAGTCATAGGTGACCATTATGGTACCGACTGATGATGAACTTCGTCACTTCTTCTTTCTAGCCCCCGAGGTCTGCAATCTGTGGGGCCTCGAGGAAATGTTGAATTCCGACTTTTTTCTAAGTACTGTGTTTCCTCCTTCCACATGCCCCATGCCGTGAAATTATGCCAGTGTTTGTCCCAATCAATTTCTTCCATTCGGGTCCATCGGATATTCTGCATTTGAACTTCGAGCTCTGTTGTTGTAGCTCTGTCGAACGTGTTCATTGTTCTCGGATCCACCAAGTCCTGCACTTGTCCTCTCATCCTTGGCATGATTGCTTGGATGCAAATTTGCAACCATGTGTGCTCGGATACTCTGGAGTAAATAGTAAAGAGGCAAAGTCATATGCATCCTCATTATTTATATGCCAAGGGTTGAAAGGTGAATTAAATTTTGCCAGAAATATATATATATATATATATATATTTTATTTTATTTTTTCAACTCGACCTAGGCCACCACAAGTGGTTTTCGACATAGTCAGATATTGTTGGTGCCCCCGAGGAGGTTTTCACCAAGAACGCATCTCAATTTTTTAGTCAAACCCCATATATCAATTTTTGAAATGGTTTCCCTTGCAAGGTTTTTAGTTGGACTTCTCGAGTTGGTCAGATATATTCGACAACATAGGGGCCTAACCACGCAGTTTCAAGTTTTTGCGATTTTCCTTTAATCCGACTGTCGTGCATCAACACCAAGTCTCCTATTTTTGTGTCTTTTTTTTTAAGTGTCGATCATGCCTAGCTTTTTGTTGATGTTTTTGAGCCTCTTGATGTTGCAGAGGTAGAATTCTTTCTTTCTCCAGTTTATTGAATAGACAGAAGCATTGTTTTGTATTTAGTGTATGGTCATACCTTAGGATAGATGCCACCCTTTCTCCATTTTCCCAGAAGTGTAATGGGATTACAACTTCCTGACCATAAACAAGTTTGAAGGGGGTTTGACCAATCGACCTTTTGTAAGCAGTCCTATATGCCCACAATACTGCAAGAACCTTATCATCCCAATCATCCCTATCAATCTCGCAAATCTTTGTTAAGCCCTTGTAAATTGTTTTATTGAAGGACTCGACTACACCATTAGCCTGTGGATGATAGGTTGTTGTTTTCCTATGGTCGATCATGCAATTTTTGAGTAGGATTTGGATTGTCCCATTGACAAAGTGTGTTCCCTTATCACTGATTAAAGTTAAGGGGCATCCAAATCTTGTTACTATGTTCTCATATATAAATTTGGTTGTTGTTTCTTTTGTACATGACTCAATTGGTTCCCCTTCTGCCCACTTTGTCAAATATTCAACTGCAGTAATGATATAATTCGTGCATATTCACTTGGCCCTCTTTGGGAATGGACCCACAAAGTCAATAGCTCATATTTAAAACAGTAAACTAGGGTTTACAGAGTGTAGGGGCATTATGTTTTTCCATAGAGGTCGGCCCATCCTCTAGCATTTGTCACATTGTTTTACTTGTTCTCGACAATCTCAGTGTAAAGTTGGCCACCAAAGGCCTGCCTGAAGTATCTTTCGGGCTGTTGTGTCAGCTTGATAGTGGCTTCTTGTAGGGCTAGCATGAGCCTCATTAATTATGTCTTCTCTTTTATGTTCCAAGGCACATCTTCTTAAATATCATCACTTCCTAGCTTATATAAGTATCCACTCATGAGAGAGAATGGTGTTGTTTTTAGTGCTAAAATATTCCTTTTGTTTGTCGAAAGATCGTGAGGAGCCTTTCCTTCTTCCAAAAAAATTACTATTTCTTCTAGCTCTTTGGGAGCGGCTTCAACCCGAAATAATTGTGCATCAAGTAATTCATTGTCTATCCATGTTGGATCTTCTTCGATTTTGAGTTGGGACAAATGATCAGGGCCGACATTCTTTTTACCCGGTTGTACTACTATGTCTAAGTCGAATTCTTGAAACAGTAGTAGCCATCGACATATTTTTCCTTGGTGGATGGGTTTTTTTAGTAGATACTTGAGAGCTTGATGATTTGTGAAAAATGTGAATGGATTTGCTAGTAAGTAATGCTAAAATTTCAGCAGGGCAAAGATCATAGCTAGCACTTCTCTTTCTGTTGTCGAATAGTTGCATTCCAGTTTGTTAAGTTTCCAATTGGCATATGCGTTGGGATGGTCGATCATTTCGGCATATGGTTGTGCTAAGACTAATCCGACAACATTTGATGCATCGACATGGACGTGAAATTTTCTTATCTAATCTAGAAATCATAGTATTGAGGCTTCTACCAATTTTCTCTTTAATAACTCAAAGGACTCATTACACTCCTCTCTCCAATTAAATTCAACTTCTTTTCATAGCAGCTTGTCAATTGGAAATCTAATGTCAGAGTAAAGGACTCATTACACTCTTCACTCCAATTAAATTTGACTTCTTTTCGTAGCAACTTGTCAATTGGAAATGTAATGTCGGAGTAATCGCAGATGAATTTTCTATAGTACCTTGTATGTCCAAGGAATATTTTGATTTGCTTTTGATTTACCAGAGGTTTCAAGTCGAGGATTACTTCTTTTTTTTCATGTTGACTTTGATGCCATCTTTGCATACAATATGCCCAAGTAGGATGCCATTTGGGGTGGCAAAGATGCATTTCTTGATATTCAAGGACAGATGAATCTGTTGACACTTTTCTAGCATCATTCTGAGCCATTGGATGTGGTCTTTCAATAAGTTGTAGATTGTCCAATCGTCAAAATAGATATCCATTGTTTTATAAATGTATTCTTGAAAAGCCTTTACCACTATCCTTGAAAATATTGTTGTTGCATTTTTCAGTCCAAAAGGAATCACCCTATATGCAAATGAGACAAATTCAGATACGAAAGTCATTTTTTCTTGATCCTCTTTTGTTATCGGGACTTGATTATATCCAAAGAAACCATTTGTGAAGGAATAACATTCATGTCCAATGACTTCATTGATAATTTCATCTGCTAACAGTGTTGGGAACAGATCGGTTACAGTTAGCTTATTTAGGCCTATGAAGTCGGCACATATCCTCAATTTCTTTGGGTCGTGCTTTTTAGGTTGCACAACCATTGGACTTGCCCATTCAAATTTGTCAATGGGGTAAATAATGCCAACAACTAGCATTGCCTCAATTTCTTTTTGTACGATGGGTTTGTACTTATGGGCTAGTTTATGTGTTCATTTATTGATAGTTTTAGACCCTGGGATGAGGTCGATTTTCATCTCCCCTATCTCTTGTATCAGTCCTTTCTGATCCTTGTAGTCGCAAGCAAAAACATCTTGATATTCACGTAGTAGGTCAACTATTTTTGTTGCTTGCTTGTCCGACCAATAGTCGCCTATCCTTGCCATTTTTGGTTGACCATCTATCGGAATGTCAAATTCTCTCGTTTTTATTTCCGCATCCATCCATTCTGGTGATTTAGATTCATCCAATTGTTGTTCACCTTCAATTACCTCATTGTAACTTGGTGGAAAATCAAGTTTTTCCAAGTCATAATCTTCCTTGGATACTGTGAAGATTGTCTTCACATAGTTGTTTACTCTCGGGTGGCTTTTATTTGTCCTGGAAAACTTATGTTTTCCATGTCCATCCAACGAGCGCTTATATTATATTGACCTTGAGTCGACACGAAGTTGCAAGTCGACGTCCACCCTATGTCGAATTTTGTCTTGCCCATTTTTTGAACTTCATCAAGGCTTGGTTTTTCAAGAAAGTTCTTTATTTCTTGTGTTGCCTCTCGCAGATGTGCCTCTTCCGGAATGAATTTGAAATCTCTTATGAAATTTTCCTTTATTTCGTTCCAATTAAATGTATGGCCACATGCCTCTTTGATTGTATACCATTTATGTGGTATGTCATCCAACATGTTTGAGAACATGTGTGGCCAAACTCTTTCATCCCTATATCCCACTCTTCTCCATTCATTTTCACACTGGTGAATGTGAGCTATTGGGTCGAACCCAAGTTTAAAGTTCGAGATGTCAACTCTTGTTGATAGCTTTTTCCCACCAAATCATTCGAAAAAATATATTGTAGCAGTAGTCCATGTTTGTAAGTGGTCGGAATGGGTTTCCCACCGTCGAGCAACTTGACCAGTGAAGGACTCTACTAGGCTCTCCACTCTTCCCTGTTCTCCGAATATTTTTTATACCTCATCCACATGGACCGACGAATAATTTCTTTCGTTGAATCATAGGGGAGGTCCTATTTTTGAGTTAGTCAGGATAAGTGTTAGTGTTTGTTTTATCTTTTTTCGAAAGTGATAGGGACTGCTTGCACCGAAAAACATGCTCTCGATCGCTTTATCGGTATTGCCTCTATTGCCAAAGATTCTTTTGCTTGGGATTCATAGTTCTCTATTTGCCAATTATAGAGTTCTGTGTTTGATTTTTGTCCCATAAACATTGGGGAACCGACTAAAATTTCTCCTACTACATTCGGTTCGACGTTATCCTTTTGTTCGTTCATTATTTGATATAGTTGGTGAGCCTCTTGGTCTTTGTCCCATGGTTTTCCTTCCTTTGGGTCCAGGGGTGTGATGATTTTTCTTCTGCTTCCTTTCAATTTGATCCTATATCTTTCCAAGGAGATCATTTCTTTCATGTTCCGACCCCATGGCATGTCTACTAATGCGGGGTAAGTAGGAATGCCTTCGACCAAGTTGATCACTTCAAAGTCAAGCATCCTTGGAATCCCCATTATATACGTTTTGACATTTTTAAGAGTTTCGATTGGCTCGATGAACCTTTGATCTTATAGTTTTACGAAATTCATCGTTGGAGACAATGGGGGACTTCCAAGCCATTTCCATGTTCCCGGGGAAGGATATTTACTTGTGACCAAAGAAGACTATGACTTGTTTAATCATATTTTCATCGATGTCGAGGTTGACTTGGGGATCGTAGTCACTCATGTCCTAAGACAACTATCGAAGATTCTTATATGATCTTTGATATTCTTTAAACTCCCTCAGAATATTCAGTGGGTCAATCAAGCGATCGCCCAAATGCTTTTCTTTTAGTAGCTAGAGAAATTCATCTAAGGCAGTGTCTGAAGTGTTTTGTTTCCCTCCCCTCATTCCATTTGTTTTTTCCTAGTCAATATTATTGAATAATTCCAGCGCTTCTCGCATTAGCTTTTATTGTTGTTCTAGGTCGGGGTATGGGTTTTGATATCCCATTTGTCAAATTGTTGATTCCTAGTAATTGTCATGACTTGCACTTGATCTGGTCACAACATGGAGATTTTTTTCGTTTAATACTTCTTGCTTAGGCATAGTATGCAAGAGGTTCACATTCCTTTTGTTCATAACTTTCTCCAATGCTATTGGATAGTCTTCGAGTGAGTGATCACCCACTCCACATATGTTGCAGAATTTGAGGTCGTTTTTGTCCTTAATAGGGAAGTCAAGGCTTATATGGTCATCTTTCTAGCAATTAAAACAATAGAATTGGCCTCGACCACATCCTCGACCTGGTTGACCCTGGGTCCACCTCTATATCTTCCTCTTCCTTGGTAGACCCCATGACCACAACCTCTATATCTATTTCCTCCTCCTTGGTCGATGTTCTGGTCAGCGGCCTACGTGTGATAGACTAAGTGGAAGTTTGTCTTATTCTTCCCATTTAGCGGACATTCCTATTTTGAATGATTATTTTCTTCACAAATGTGACACTATTTTGGTCTAGCATTTTTTAAATTGTGTGGGCAGCCTCTTGTTGCATGATTTGTCATAGCTTGGAAAATGTCACAGAAGATTTTTATTTGAATACCTCGAACGGTCGGATTCAATGCATCATTGAATTTACAATAATCCTTTGTGTGCCCTTTGCTGGAGAAAATGGTGCACCAAAGTTCATTCCTCGCAATGGCCATGTTTTTTAGAGACTGCTGCAAAATACAAAAAATTTCTTCTAGTCGTTTCTCCATCGTTGATGAGGTCGAGGGTCCTTCATCGTCCATTTCTATGCGTTGTGCTTTTTTCAAGGCGTCCTCACATGTTTGAATGTTGTACATCCATAGAGAAGATTTGATTTTTTGTAGCAATCTTGCTACGTACAACTGTACGAGGATTTTTTCTTCTATGATATAAGGAATTTGACTAAGTCAGTCTTTAAATCTCTTATCATATTCTCAGATTGTTTCACTCGGAATTTGCTTAATTTCTTTGAGCTTATGCCCAGCCAAATAGATGATGTCTTGAGTCTTGAAAAATGTGAGGAAATTTTTCTTTCTATCTATTTTTGACCTTGTCTGATTCTCTGTAAAATTCATGAACCAGGTGACGGCACTAGCTAAAAGAGCAACACCAAAATGTGCCATTTTCTTATCTTCATATGTGATGTCGTTTGCGTCCCGGAGTTTCTCCCAAACGAACCAATGTCGTTTGGGATCTTCATATCCTTCATAGATGGGTATATGATTGAGACCCATTGTGATTTTCTTAGGGGGTTTACAAGATGTGACTATTGGAAGAGTTTGAGTTTTTTGGTTTGTTACAGGATTTGACTGCAAAGTCAATAGAATTTTGTTTTAGGGGGTCAAAATATGAGTATTCGAATCGACTGGTACAATCTGTTGTTGATCTTTAGTTGGACTATATTCTAAAACTAATTGAATTTTTTATCCTACTGGGATTGAGTCATTCAATTGATAGCCCTTAACTATATACTCCACGAATCTTTTCCCAAAGGGTTGCGTCGATTTGTTTTCATTGTCTGTTGACTTGGATTCTTCCTTGATAATTAAATTCGGCAGAGGGGTGGATTCCATGAGATATTTTATGTGGAGGAATATGTCATATACTTGATTATAATTAATTTCTTGTGCTTAAATCAAAAGTGTGTCTCTTATGTGACCATCTCTATCAGTTATGCACCATACTTTCGAATATTGAGTATTAATATGAAGCCTATGGTGGAGGAAGTCTGTAATACACAAACTAGCATTTCTAGTAGGAGATTGTCGAGCGGCGGGTCCCGAGTCATCAATTTCCATCCTATCAACTATATTTATTTGTTGATGGGCGCCTCCCACTGCCTCTCTCAACTTCAAAGTTGCATTCCTCCCAAGAATCGTCGAGGCTATTACTATTGCCAAGTTTGGTCGGCTCTCGCTCGACTCAAATTGCTCGCGCACTCCAACAATCTACTGCTATTGGGGATGTTTACGATTCAAACTTTGAGGATCCCTCTCGTTTCGCATCTCTTCTTGCCTCTTTTTCCTTTTATCCCACTCCAAGTTCTAGATGTCAGGTGAGGGTATATGGACCTGTATTCAACATGTAGTCTTCCCTCTTGATTCTGACACGTCTCTTTTTTAGTTATCTTCCTCCTTGCTCCCAACATTACTTGCTTTGGTGTGGTCGACTCGATTTATAGCATCTCACAGAACATCCATCCCCCCATCACCAACCCGACTTACTCGAAGTCGACTATGTTAGCCATTCTTTCTATTCTCATTTCTTCAAAAAGTAATCCCAAGCTTCATGTGTATATTTGCAATTAGCTTCTAGGAATTCTTCCCACTCATCCTTCTTTTCTTCCCAATTTGAATTTGGTGGAGGTGTGCCTAAGAGAGATCGATATTCAACAATGTCTCTGACTCCTTTATGTTGAAAAAAGTTATGCAACAGGGACGAAACAGTACAAAGAAAATCGTCATGCAAGTCGGTACAAAAATTGTTTTTTACAGTTTCGACCGATGATCTATCCTTAATGGCTTGTTCTTCAATATAGTCTTTGACGATTATTTCAAACCACTAGTTTAAATTTTCTCAGCGTCTGTTTGTTATTTTCAACATTAATTGTTCATCTGGAGTTATCTTGCGCATTTGAGGATTGGTTAAGATATTTAAATAATGCCTCTAAAATGGCTTCTAGGAATCGTTTGTGTGTCTCTATGAAGAAGTGTGATCGAGCCTCCACCACCATCAGTCAGTTTCTTCTTACGTAGTTATTAATTTTTTTCTCCCATCATTCACGTATGTCTTCCAATCTTAACATCTATGTGCTCTTTACTTTACATGCCCGAGTTCAAAACTACCGACAATGAAACCAATATTGTAATCTAGGGAAAAGTATGAGAGTATTACTAGTAGTTCGTTACATAGAGAAACATATATGATACAATACTATATATACATAGACACATAGACATATATGGAAACATCCACAAAGTAATGGGAGAACCAGCGATATGTACTTTATTATGTACAAGAAAATCCAACCTTTCCTCTGTTACATAGTCACATATATATACTTGTGTTTGCAGTTACATAGCAATTATAACTTCCTAACTACCTTGATCAGTCGACCCTAACTCATTGTTCGACCGACTCATATAATCGACTTATTTGGTCGATTGGAAGGTCTAGTCGGTCGGGCCAACTAGCCCCTACCACAGAGAGGATTGGATTATAAATCTGGAGTCACCCAACAACACTACATGCCAATACAATCACCCCTGAAGAATACATGTTTGCTCTGTCTAAACATGCTCCCAACAAGATCTGGAAAAATGGAAATCTCATAATAAATGCTTCACAATTTCCCCTTGGGGAAAGAAGGGAAAATCCCATCAAAGAGGCCATTCTTAGCCAGATGAATCTTGGTAGGAATGCCCAAATAGATCACTAGCAAAGAAAACACACGAAGCTTATAAGACACTTGCACCAACCACAAACCATGCAATCTTCAAATCCACTAGCTCTTAGCATCCAAAGATGACTATTACACATTAAGAATTGGACCAAGCTCATGTCGTTGACAAAGAAGGGAGTATAATTTCCAAGAAACACACTAAACTAGGGAGCACCCAAAACTCCACTCCCAATTTCACCAAAAGGGGCATGACATATCGATGTCCATCTTGAACAAATCCTTTTGCAAAATAAGACCAACAATATCCATAATAATAGGTCAATCAATAAACAAAAGGGCATATTCACAAGCAAGGGATTGTCATTCCTTCCAAGAGCGAGTACCAACATCCCACGAATCTCTCTAGAAAAATATTATTCTTGCTCAATTGTCAGGCTTGAAAAAGAGACAAATTCGCAACACAAGGTGCCTTGCACCTTCCATCTCCAAATCAATCTTCTAGCCAAATCCCACCCTACTCGACTACCTGGCATCTACCATCATACCAAACCAACAACCTTCCTCCACGTTGTCCAAATACTTTTAAGAATGGAGACCACAATCTGAAAGTTATGAGGGGTTTAAATGATATCACATAAATCAAATGACCCCCCTAATCTTGCCAACATGTTGCATAATTAGCAGCTTATGCCACAATAGGTTCTGCCAAGGAGAAGACCCTCCAAACATTGAACCACCCACTTAGTTGATAGAATTCTCTCATGTTTCGCCACATCAATCAACCCAAGGCCTCCCTCCCCCTTGGCCATAATATAGACATCCCAAGGAACCATAGGAAAACCCCAAGCCCCACCATATTTGGCCCACAAATACGAACACAGAAGCTACTCCAACCTTTAAAAACAAGTCCTACTAGGTAGCCATCGAAAGACATAATAGATATGGGAAGTTTGAATAATATTTCCCACCACGATCAACTTACAAACAAACAATAGGTGCTTGTGCTGCAAAAAGGGAGGCTTCCATTGCAACCTCTCCAAACACCACTCCCACATAGCCACCGAAGACAAACCAACACCAAATGGGATGTTGAGATATCTAACAATAACCCTAGGACAAACAAAAGACCGTGCTAAGGAAATCCAAGGAGGGGGCTCATCAAGACCGACCAACCAATAATCGGTTTTACAATCACCAATAATAGCTCTAGATGCCTCAAAAAATATAGACAAACAACTAGCACCACCCACTGAATCTTGATCAGCTCATACAAACAAGAGTAAATCATCTACAAAATGATCGTTTACCATCTCTAAACCATCCAAGAGACACACCGCATAATTGGCCTTGCAAACGAGCATATTCTAGTAAATAACCAAGAGCATCATCGATCAACCCATAAAGATAGGGCACCAGGGGATACCCTTGCCTGATAGACCTATGAATATGAAAACGAGGCGACAAGGTGTTATTCACCAAAACAAAGGAAAACACAGAGGATAAGTGGGTGTTGACCATCCCCATAAAATTTGAGCCAAAACCCAATAAAGTCAACATATTGGTAAGGTAATGAATGACCAATGAATCTAATCATAGGCTTTGTCAAAGTCCTCTTAAGGAAAAGAGTCGATAGACCCATCTTCGTGGCCCACTCCATAGCCTCCCATGTTGAGATCACCGAATCCAAAATAAATCGCCCCTGAACAAAGCCTGTCTACTCCCTACACACATTCTTCCTAGCTACATCTCTCACAGACAATGCCATAGACTTAGCCATGATTTTATAGGCAACACTCAACAAAGTAATAGGACACCACCCCCCAATCAAGTCTCTGGCAGCATTCTTCATGATAAGTCTAATGACTCCCTAGTTGAGGAACTCTGTTCAACAACCTATGGAAAATGCCTCAAGGGGAAGGCAAGAGAAATTATCCCCTATAGTATCCCACATAGTCTTGTAGAACTCACAAGGAAATCTATCTATCCATCTAGTTACATATTGTGAGAGATTGGAATCCAAACTGGTCAAACATTTACCAAGCAAACTAGTGGATTAAGCAAGTTTGTGTATGTATCAATACTATTGAAATTTGAATGGTCTATGCATAGTTTCATTTCTATCATGTGTTTCAAGCAAGAAACATATCTCAATTACTTGACCTTATTTCTAAATCTTGTATCCACTTTTTTTTTGTTTTCTTTTTTGTTCCTCTTTTTTTATTTCCTGGTTATTTGGTTGTCTAGTGTTGTCTAAACTGAGTTCTCTTAATGTGTCAATGTTCTTCATTTCCTTAGCCAATTCTACCCTGCATTTGTCTTATTTAACTCATTTTTATGTTGATTTCTGCTGAAATTTTTGGTACAATTTGACTTTAATGCAAAACAAAAATTTCGCCTCTTTAACTAGAGGTTTCCTGGATCTTAACCCTATGAATTTTTAGTCTTAGGGTTGTTATGAAATATAATTTAAAATAGCAGCAGCAATGGAATCCTTAACAACCCCAAACATCTAGGCAATCCAAGAGAAAAGATACCAAAGTGTTCAGATAAGTTTCATCCTTTTAGGGCAATCATATCATGCATAAACCAAACCTGAAGACACTCATTTACAGCGGTAAATACAACTACAAAACAGGCCTTATCTTCTTCAATTACAAATTACAATGTTAAATCACTTAACATAATTACCCTTTACTTATGTCAAATCAACATGACATATATAGTTGGAAATTACAAACCACGAAGAACATAGATGGATGAAAATCAAATCTGCAATTTACGCAAGTACTGGACAGCTGAAAACTTCATTAATATGTATAAAGATGAAGTTCATGTACATACCATAGTGTTATCACAAGGCTAGTACAATCCACTAGTTCTCCAAAACCCTAGCTAGGGAAAACCCATAAAAACCCTAGCTCAACCAAGGAGATCCAACAAGTATGAATCACTCAAACAAGTCCTCTAAGGCAAGACATATCCTCTTCTCCTTCTCTTCTCCATGTACAACCTAGGGTCTCATCTCAAAATCCTAATATCCAAATCTCCAAGGGATGGAATCCTAACCCTAGACTTCAAGATGCTCCAAGAAGATCAAGAAACCCTAGTGACTTCAAGGGAGAGAGATATCAAGTACTATAGAAAATCAAGAGAGAGGATGAGAGGTAAGGGAGGCCAACAATACATATGTGGGTCAATGCCATATCCATCAATCCCAGGGTATTACACTCCTAGTAGTACATCTTCATCCCTCCTCTTTTCTCATTTTTCAACTTAGGGTTCTCTTTGGGACTAGGGACACCCACTCTCCTTTTGGCATAGTTGTTGAGATCCATAAGAGAGAGAAAGAGAGAGAATCAAATCAAACCAACCAACAAACCATAAATCCTGCAACAAACAACGAGAAAACAACATTAAGGCAGTGCAACATAAAACCCATAACAAGTGCACATATTACTAGAGACATTATACCACATCCCAGCAAGGGCATTTGTGTACATGATTAGCTACATGTGTGCTTTGAGACACGTGTAGATATTACATATATAAATTTCAACAAAAACAAGTTTTTGAACTTAAATATGTTCAATATGCGTCTTAGATTCCTTCAATTGCATATCATTTTGCTGCAAAGGTGTCTTAGTTGATTCTAGTTTCTTTTATTTTTGATGTTATATTTTGATAATTATTATTTCACTTGTCTTTATTCTGGTATATTTTCACAGCGCTTACCCCCTATTCCATGTAATCACTTTGTTTGAATCCATGAAAATTGTTCTCAAGGTATAGTAGAGTAGAACAATTTCTAGTTTACCTTCTCACACGATCAAGTGAGCCCTCATCATTTCATTAATCTTAATAGTTGTATGNACTTCAAGATGCTCCAAGAAGATCAAGAAACCCTAGTGACTTCAAGGGAGAGAGATATCAAGTACTATAGAAAATCAAGAGAGAGGATGAGAGGTAAGGGAGGCCAACAATACATATGTGGGTCAATGCCATATCCATCAATCACAGGGTATTACACTCCTAGTAGTACATCTTCATCCCTCCTCTTTTCTCATTTTTCAACTTAGGGTTCTCTTTGGGACTAGGGACACCCACTCTCCTTTTGGCATAGTTGTTGAGATCCATAAGAGAGAGAAAGAGAGAGAATCAAATCAAACCAACCAACAAACCATAAATCCTGCAACAAACAACGAGAAAACAACATTAAGGCAGTGCAACATAAAACCCATAACAAGTGCGCCCTAGAGGGAAATCATCCAAGAACCATAAGTGCACAAGAGAGAGAAAATCACAACCATAGAAGAAGAGAGACCAACACTAGATACGATGCCTACAGGCTAAAGAATAAATCACTTGTAGCAATGGCTCAAGATGATGTTACAATGAGAAGTGACTTGCGTATTTATAGTATATACACAACTCAAGGAGTAGGGAGATTTTCCTAAGAGGGTTTATGGGCCCTTAATATCTAGGTCAACCTTAACCACCTAGGAATATAATACATACACGAGCATTGACTAGGTCGGCCTAAGCCAACCTAGTACTACATTGATAAGGTTTACAAAGTAAGGTCGGCCCATGGTCACAAATGAGGCTTAAATTGTCACCTTAACAATAGTATGGGAATGTAATACCTAACCCTAATATCTTCTTCTATATATAAGGTAGAAGACTCATTGATTGTTGTCTATTGTTGTGCATTGCTCCATTGTAATTAAGAGGTTTGTCCCCTCGAAGCAACATCTTAATAATATTTCCATTAACTATTTCACAAGGTGTTTGAAACTTTGAAATATCATAACAAATGGTATTGAGTGTATATCTGCTATTTAGGGTAATTTGGATCATAACAACTAGTGTCAAAGAAGGAAATTTTTGAACTGGTACCTTCAAGGTATACCCTTCTGACCCCAAAGCTATAAATTTTGATGTGGATATCCAAATTGAGTGCTGCTTGATTTTTTGAAAACAATAGATCTAAAAGTATATTTGGTTAAAATTTCAGTAGATTTGGCACAAAAATCTAGGAGATATGGTTTGTACAAGTCAGGGTTCATGTCTAGTCCAAAAGAATTACCAAAAATAGTATATTGTAGTAAATTGTGCATGTCTTTTTATTTCCAAATCCAAAGAAAGCATCTAAAAGAAGACCTCCAAGGCTATTACATATCCAAATTTCAAATGATTTTGTGCAAAAATCAAGGAGTTACAATCTATACAAGTTTGTTATATGAGGAATGGCAAAAAAAGTAAGTTCTGGTAAATTGAGCATAACTACTTTTTAGCATATCCAAATTGCATGAGATCGGTTACATTAGGGAAAACACATTTCAAATTGTTACAAACTGAAACTTCACAAAAATGGGGGTGAAATCACAAGGATATTGCCAATACAAGGTTGGCCTATAGACCTATGACAACAAAAGGGTCAAAATTAACATAACTTTTGACGGGTATGTCTAAATCAAGTGATTCAAAAGGTAATTTGAAAAGAAAATAAAGGAGAATATTTATATAAAATTTCAGGTCATTTGGAGTTGGGGTGATGAAGATATGAAAAATTTGAAGCTTGGGTCTTGAAAAGCCCTAGTTCTGTAGGATTTTTGGACAACGAGATCTAGAGCTCCGTCCGAGGTCAAAATTGTGTCATTTTGAAGGGAAAAAACTAGATCTATCTTCTCACTAAGTTCTCGATCCAAATTTGGTCTAGAGAGATCGGTACACTCCTTGTATGTTAACCCCTTAAAGCCCTATTTTCTCTCTTTATTTTATTTCTTTTAGCTTCAAACTGCCCTAGATTTCAGACCTGTCTACCCTAGAGACTAGGCCAAATCACACTTACCAAATGGCACTACCACAAAAAGGGGCA
Source organism: Picea sitchensis (assembly GCA_010110895.2). Taxonomy (NCBI): domain Eukaryota; kingdom Viridiplantae; phylum Streptophyta; class Pinopsida; order Pinales; family Pinaceae; genus Picea; species Picea sitchensis. Next base: position 149,742 of record SNQJ01S0009839.1, read on the forward strand.
AAATCCCAAGCTATGGATGAGGCCTTACAAGAATTGAAGGCTATGGAAATATTAAATACAACTACATACTATTAAATTTTCTAGATATGGTAAGCAGATCTACACTCCTAAATTCTGAAATCCTAATCTAGGAAACGAACGGTTTAGACAACAAATAAGGGATGCTAAATCTACAAACACAGTACTCTAGAAATTATGAAAAGTACTAAATTATGCAGCACTTAATCAGATCTGTTTTCTATTAACTAAAGGAAGAAATTACAATGCAATAGCTCAAAACTCCACTGTCTCACTATCTCAGTGAACATCCAGCCTTCTTTATAGACTAATAAAAGCTATGGTTTACAACCATCACGGTGCATAGGTTAGATAGGAAATCCTAATTTCTAACTAGGATAGAGCATCTAGTCTACGTGCAAAGGTTGTCTAGGATAGAGAACTTTTCTCCTTGAAATTTGCACCCTAAACTAAATCTGCACATTCACTTCTATCATGCACTTTTTTTCTAGGTTTAGAACAACAGCTAATCAAAGATAGAAAAGTGCCTAACTTAAGAACTAAAGAGAAATTTCTAAACAAAGAAAAGCAATGCCTTTCTTCACTAAAAAAGCTACTCTAAATGAGACATGTTAAAGATGGAGTACGCATGCACTCACGCCCTACTTAACCTTTGTCAGTGTTATCAGAATTGAACCAGTTTTGCCAAAACCAACCAGTTTTACGGGTTTAGAAGGCTAACCTGTCCAAAATTCCAAATCAAGCACCCAAACTGGAAATGACCGGTTTTTTACAGAATCGACCTTAAATCCCCGAACCATCTGGTTTCGTATAGATCCATATGCCAACTCATGTGACTCCATTTTTTACCACCTGTTAGCGTCAGAAGTCACTCCTGGATTGCTTGCAAGAGCAGAGCCCAACGCCCATCAGTTTTATGTCACGATAGTTTTTAATGGGTGATCAAATGGGTAGAGACTCGGAGAGATATCACTCTAACTCAGGGACTGGGTCTGGTATGTAAGGAACAAAGGAGGTCTTGATCTAACTTCATTTAGTGTGTTGATTTAAAGATGAGCAGGTTGAAGACTTAGTGAGAGGAGTGAACAAACTACCTCAGGAAACAGACCTTTCAGTATTTTGTAGAAGAAAAACTTTGAATTCAAGATCCTCTTGGTTCAGAACTTCGAGAAACTGAAAGGGGGACTTGACTGGATTCTCCAATTCCAAGTCATTCAGCGCTAAGAAAATCACAGAGACCGATTAGAAACAATGCAACTGTTACAGTGATCCAACCTATATCATCCTATAACAGTTACAACTCGACTGGATCCTCCAATTCCGAGCTGCTCTAATATAGTGTAAACAAAGACGTGAAAGAAACTGACATTCATAAGGCAAGAAGTCTCAAAAGTCCACACATAACTAGGAATAATAGTGCTTCATTAAAACTTTACAACCGGAAGCCTTGCTCAACCATTGATCATTACCTAATACAAAGACTGAGTCTATATACTCAGAAAAATTCGCCTAACAGAGGTGTGCTCAGTCATCCAAGGCTTGGTGTCCCTTCAGCCAAATTCGGATGGATATTCTTCGTCAGACGCCACGTTAACTGTGCATGGCTCCTGTAAGGGGAGTAGCTAAGCCATTAAGTGTCGAGTTAGCATGTGCAGACCTCTCTGGCTAGTCGAGGACTCGGCATGGCTTCTTTAGAAAAAATTGGTACACAAGACCCTCTCGAGCAGACAGCTTGCCAGACCCTCCATACCTTACACTTAATGAATGAGGAGAGGTTTCAACCACCCCTTCTCACCTTCATTTACTCCAAGCGAAAACCAGGATTGAGGTCGAATCAGATGGCACCTGGAGATCGCGATGATCCTTTCGGAGACTAGACTCGACGCCTTTGGCCCCTTTTGCACAACTCTTTTTATTTTCCCAAGTGACCACGGGTTGTGACCCTGCGTTTATTCTCAAAGGCGCTTTCGGTGTTCGCGAATAGGAAGGAGCTGATCCTTGCTTATGATAGTCGTGATGAGCGAAACGCAGAGATGGCTTAATTGGGCGCCACGCGTCCCTCTCATATCTGACGGTCCTGAACTTACTCGATGATGCTATGGGCCCCGAGTCCCGGACGCTCTTGGCACCTCGCGCCTCGGGAATATGACGGAGCTGCTCCTTGCGCTTTCGAAATCGCGATGGGCAAAAAGGCGAGGAGCCTAATCGCGCACCAGGTGTCCCCTTTGGATGGATGGCTGAGACTGCTCCGTGATACTGTGGGCCCGACTCTGGGCGCTTTCGGCGCTTCGGGGTTCGGGGTTTCAAGATGTAGAACGACATGGAACTCTCACCCTTCGAACTCTCGAATGTCGAGACGCCGACGTTACTAGATCTCGCGCCACACGTCCTTTGGATGGACGACTGCTATCCTTTCTTGCACACAATATGGGCGCTTTCCATTGCGCTAATCTCGGCGCAACTCCGCTAATCGCGATTTCCCGCCAACCGTCGATCTGCTCTTATGGATGAATCTGGACCGTCGACGATATAATTTCGCCCACTTACTTGCTTGGAAGCCTGAAGCGAGATTTTTCCGTGCTGCGCTTGGGCGTTTCTTGTGCAGCTTGCAGACCTGAATACTCTTGTGCCCAAGACAAGAAATGTTACTAACATTAGGCTCCATGGGGGATAGAGTCGTCCCTGTGATGCTCTAAAGACTCATTTTGCATCTCCAGCGCCTTGCTGTTGGGCTATGGGGTCATTTATTTCAAACTTAAAGACGGAAAGAAAAACAATATTTACAACTGTAAAAGAGACATGTGCGGCTCATGAGAAGAATCTTTTTAGGAAATGCCCATTCACAGGGCCATTGAAAACTTCTTGATCCTTCAAATCCCGTACCCTGTAGGTGTTATTCGAGAATACTTCAGATACTTTGAAAGGCCCGATCCACAGGGCTTCGAATTTTCCGTGCTTGCCTTTATCTTGTTTAGGAGCATCCCATTTCAGTACCAGGTCTCCTATCCGAAACTCTTCCTTCTTGGCCTTCTTATCAAAAACCTGTTTGATCCTTTGTTGATGGTCCTTAATTCTTCCCATTACCTGCTCCCTGGCCTGCTGGACTTCCACTAGCTGATGAATTCTTCTGATCATGTCATCAGGCTCCTCTTGATGATCCTGGAGGAATTTTTCTACAGGAATGGATAAATGAGAAGGAAAAACAACCTCAGCTCCATAGACTAATTGGAAAGGAGAGACGCCTATAGATCTCTTCGTGGTCACTCGATCGACCCATAGAGAAAATTTCAATCTTGAATGCCAGGCCTTCTTGTTGTCTTCCAACAGTCTTTTGATGATCCTTATCAGGCTTTTGTTGGAGGATTCTGCTAAACCATTGCCCTGGGGATAGTATGGGGTGGAGAGAATCAGTTTGATCCTGAATTTCTCACAGAACTTGGCTAACAGCTCAACCCTGAAAGAGGTTGTGTTATCAGTGACAATCTTACTTGGGCAGCCGAATCTTGTGATGAGGTCTTCCAGGAATCCAATGATTACCTTGTGGGAAGCACTCCTGGTGGGGATAGCTTCAATCCACTTGGTGAAGAAATCGGTAGCAGTTAGGATCCATTTGTGCTGCCCACTAGAAGTGGGGTGAATTTCTCCAATGAAATCTAGGCCCCATTGCTGGAAAGGTCCTTAAACAACCACAGGATTTAACGACAGAGACTTGAGTTGTTGTTTTCCTACAAATCTTTGACATTTGGTGCAAGCTCGGACCCTTCTGCAGACGTTAGTGAATACGGTGGGCCAGTAGTGTCCAGCCCTGAGGATTTTGTAGGCTGTGGTTTTCCAGAAATGATGCCCTCCACATAGGCTGTCGTGAAATTCAACTATGACCCTGTCAGCCTCTTGCGGATCTACACATTTCAAAAGCAACCCCAAGGGGTCTTTCCAATAAAGAACTTGATCGATAAGGCAGTATATGACTGCTTTGAGCTTCAGAGCTTTTGCCTTGTTTCTTTGCAGGCCGTTTGGAGGCCGCAACTCTTGCAGAAAGTATATGACATCCTTATACCAGGGACATCGGTCCAATGGGGGCTCACTTTGAGGGTCTACTTCAGACAGCCGACCCTGTTGAATTCCGGAGCATTCGTTGATGAAGCTTACCCCCAAAGCTTGGCAATTGGCTTTAGCCAACAGCTTGGCTAAACCTTGACCTTTGATCAATTTGGTAGGCTTTATTTCCAGGTCAAATTCCAGAATCTTGGCTATCCACTTACTCCTTCTCGCGTCTATGTTAGGTTGAATAAGAATGTCTTTAACAACAGCTGAGGGGACATAAGCGATGATTTTTGAATGCAGGACATAGATTCTAAACGCCTTGAGGGCCTTTATCAGGGCATAGGCCTACTTCTCCATAGTGTCATACATGACTTCGGCATCCCTCAATGCTCGGCTGAAATAGGCAACAGGCTGCTCTAGCCCAACCTTGTTTGTCTATAATAAAACAGCGGCCACCGTGTCAGGTGAGGCAAAGGAGAAAATAAGGAAATCCTTTGAGTAATCAGGACTGATAAGCACGAGGGCTTCAGTCAGGGCCTTCTTTATTTTCTCAAAAGAATTTCGTGATTCATAAGTCCACCTCACTTCATTTCCTTTCCTTAACATGGTTGTTATAAGTTTTACCTCCTCAGCAAAGTTAGGCACGAACCTCCTCAGAAAATTAATCTTACCAAGGAAAGATTGGACCTCCTTCTTGGACCTCGAGATTGATAAGGCTTGTATTGCCTCAACTCTGCTAGGATCAATCCTGACTCCTTCCACTGATACTATGTGGCCTAGTAACCTTCCCTCCTACATAGCGAACANCAATGAAAGCTATGTCCATGGCACGTTGAAACGTTGCCCCTGCATTCATTAATCCAAAAGGCGTCTTGGCATACAGGAATGTGCCCCATGGAGTGGTAAATGTCGTCTTTTCCCTGTCCTCAGGAAGAACAGAGATTTGGTTGTAGCCAGAGAAGCCATCGATCATGGACATTCTGGATGCTCCTTTTACCCTTTGCAATATATGTTCCATATTTGGTAAGGGGTAGTTATCCTTCCATGAGCTCCTGTTCAGGTTTCTGAAGTCTACACAGATTCTGATTTCTCCATTCTTTTTCCTTACTAGAACCAGGTTGGCTACCCACTCTGAGTATCTCAGTGGCACGATGATCTGAGCTTGAAGCAGCTTCTTCACTTCCCTCTCCATGATAGGAAGCAGCATAGGATTGATCTGTCTTAGCTTCTGCCTAAACGGCTTTGCCTCCCTTTTCAACGAGATTTTATGCTCAATGACAGAAGTGTTATATGTTTTGAGATATTGATAGGTCCAGGCAAACACATCAGCAAATTCCCTCAAAAGTCCAACGTATTCAGACCTCTGCTCCTTTGTAAGACTTCTTGACAATTTGACGAACTTGGGCTCACTCTCAGTGCCAATGTTGCACTGAATAGTACCAGTGTCATCCTCTGAGATTTCCCCTTTTAATGACACATCATTTCTATCAAAAAGCCTTTCCAAAGGAACTAGCCCCTTTGGAATATGGTTGTCGGGGAGCTGCACAATGTTACGCTTTGCTATTTTACTCTGAAACTTACCCCCGTCAAGCTCTTCTTCAGAGACGGAGTCTTGGTCGATATGCATCTCTGAAAATTCTTCGACAGTTTCCAAGAATTTCTTGATCTCAAGATCATCCTTGAATACCTTCCAATGTTTGATGTTGTCAGGTATGGAGGGCATGTATTTTACTTCTACATCGTATCTGAATTTGGGCGGCAAGGGTACTTTGAAATTGCTTGCTGATGTAGCCAAGGAATCTGCCACTTTGTTCTTCTCTCTTGGGACAAAAGAAATGTTGAATGCTAAGAAGAAACTGTCAATTAAGTCCCATACCTCATTTATGTAGCTTCTGAGTCGAGGATGCTTAGCCTGATAAGCGTTCCTAATCTGCTGGACCACCAACTCTGCGTCTCCGAACACTGCTACTTCCTGAATTCTCATTTCCCTTGTGGCTCTTAATCCTAGGACAAGGGCTTCATACTCTGCCACATTGTTGGTAGCTTCAAATTCTAGTTTGTATGACAGAGCTATGGTTTCCTGAGCAGGTGACACAAAAAACACCCCAGCTCCAGCGCCTTCTCTAGAAAAGGCTCCATCAAAGAACATTTTCTAGACGGGGGTGATAGAGGGAGGAAATCTATGGGAAGTGGTGGGCAGCTTTCTAAGTTTTAGAGGAGGCTCGGGAGCATTAGTGAGTTGTAGTACACTGGAACCTAAATCAGTGTCCAAGGCAAAAATGGGATGGTTGGTAGGGTTGGCCTCATCACTGATTATATAGGCCAATTGGGCTTCCCTGTATAGCCTCCTATGTTCTCCTCCGAACACTGGGATAATAGCATATGTGAGGTCCATCTGAAAAGTTCCCCCTAGTCTTTTTATCCAAGATCTTGATAACAACATACCGAACTTGGGGGGGACATCAGCCACTACAACATCCATGACCACACTTTTCATGGGAAACTGAAACAAGGTCACAACCAGGTCTTTGATAACTCCTAGACATTGAACTTTTCTGGAGTCAAAGGAATAGAGGTCATGATAGGCTCGGGTGAC